>APFE030904485.1:0-11342 GCA_000404065.3 Pinus taeda
AGCTTTGGACTGCCGGTCCTAGCCTACTAGCAGTCAGAGAGGGCTCTCTCTTTGGGATTTAGCTTTGTTTAGGGAATGATTTCAGGCTAGATATGATGCACATGGGTTTTTGTTTGAGTTTGGTGGGATGGTTGATCTATTCAGGCAGAGTTGGCATGCGAAGTGTAAGAAGTTCAAACCATTGGGCATTGAGTCAATGAATGTGGACTGAAGGGTGTGTTTTCTTTGACGGAAGAGGAATATAGAGTAGGATAGCTACACATGGACCAATATTCAAGCTGGAAATGAGATGAAATGGAGGTCAGGGAATGAAAGGCAATTAAGTAGCTTTCATCACGCTAACAGAGGGAAGGTGAGTGAACATTATATAGGAGCAATCAAGATTTCCTGAACGATATTCATATATGAAGGAAAATAGTGTAAATATGAGCCAAGAGGTATTCATAATCAAAGGCTAATTTAGAAGAGAACATAGAGAAATAACAGGAATTGAGCACAGAGTGCTGTTAAGCGAATTCTGAGCTAGTCTTCTTTTCTGTTATTTAGATCATGACACAAAGGCGATATAAACACATTAAAACTGAAAACAGAGGCAAGAAATACTTATTGAGCCATGAAGAAAGCATGGGAATCCTGTAATTAGCTCTTCAGCCATCAAATCCACAACAGACAGTTCATAATCCAAATGTTCCAATCATCATTGATCGTAGAAACTCTCAGGTTTACAGCACAAGTCTCGAATGACTCAGTCAAACAACCACTCTCTACAAACAACAGTCTAGAGGGCTGTTTAAATAGAAAATATTTACATGCTAGCCCTTGAGCCGCTGTCAAGTGAAAAATCACTGAAAAATATCTAACAAAACAGATCCCAAAGAGATCTGTAGCAAAATAGTTTTTAATGCTAAGTTGTGCTGGTAATGAATGCATAAAATATCTAAAACAGGTGTTCTGGGGCAGCTGGCAACTGAAGTTATGCAATTGAGGGCTGCGCATAAGAGAGCAGCCTCAAAATGGTCAAACGGTGGTCCTGGAGCTGTGCGCTGGCCTCATGGCCATAACCCTGTAATAACTGCGCATGGAATCCTTTTTTCTGTATTGTTTAGGCGATTCCGCTGCCCTTAAGTGGCACTGATTCTCTCAAAATCTGATATGAATCGCCTTTAATGGCTTTGATTATGTTCTGGTGATACTCTTTTCAGCGCTTTGATACTCTTTAAACTCAATCGGGTCGCTTTTCTCCCACTTGGAGAGATGATATTACTTCTGCAGACTCATCATCAAAGAAGACATCCTCATCATCTTTGTCAGATGTTCCACGTACATCGCCAATATCTTCATTCTCCACAGTTCCATATCGAAAAGCTTCAGCTAAATTATTTGTCATTGCTGATATATCATAATCTCTGTCACGAAATTCATCTTCATCATTGTCCAAATTCCGCTCTTGTATTGTAGTTGGGCGGCCACATTGCCATTGCAAAACATTCTGCACTGTATTACGGCTTTGAAGAGTCGTCATTTGCCACACATTCGAGTTAGAGTTTGCCTGTAGATAGGCTTGTATCTGGATATTGTTACGAATATGAAATTTGATTTGAAGCGCTCTTTTAAGTCGTTTTTAAGAGTATCCTTTTACTCCCCTGTTTTCCTGTCGTAAGATAGATATGCATTACCAATGTTCCCAACTCTCTTGTTTCGCACTTTCCTTACAAGTATCTGCACTTCGTCAAGTGGGCCAGCCTCAGGGTCCCAATTTCTATGAACTACAATTCCATTGTCACATTTATTGATAAAATGCGCACTACCACTAATATCATAGAGACTTGGAGCACCACCATGCCAATTTTGTAACTGTTTTGGGTGAGAAACAAACCAGACATGGCAATCATGGTGCTGAGAAAAGCGCTTCACCTTCATAAGCATGTGACTGACATACTCAGTTTCCGTTTGATTAGAAGGACGCTGATGATCCAACTCATTGTATGGATCAATCACCAAGCCACGTTTTCCATGCCTAAAAACTGTTGCCTTTGCAAGTTCGTGGACCCACTTTATTGAAGGAAGTTCTTGATTTTCACACCTTATCAGAAAAAAAACTGTTATTTAGCCACTACTTCCCCTTCTCTAGTTCTTCACGACTGATTCGTGGTATGGAGTCTCCGTATTTAGCATGGAAGAAAGGCCTTTTTATATGTTTTTCTAGCAATTTTCTCGCATGTTCCTGAACCTTGTGTTCCATGGAGAAAAGAACAAATGGCTAGCCTTCAACATGGTTCAAATTACACAAGAGAGCATCAATCCACTCAATTTTCCCTGAATTTTCTTTTTTTTTGGTATTTGGTGGAAACTAGCCTTGACTGCAGCCTCTACAGCTGCTGCCAGCTCCTTGTCATGTAAAGATGGCAAAGAGTCCGGAATCCTGAGATTATTTTCATTTGCTAGGAGAGAGACATAAGCCATTTCCATATTATGAATAAGAGAAATACATCCATTTGCAGAGGATGATATTGTTTTCAGTAAGTTTGGTTGATATTTCCATCGTAAAGGGCATTTAGAGAAATGTCTCCCACAACTTTCATATTTGGCAAAGACCGTATTTCAAGTACCCCATTCTGATACAACAAAACAAGGCCAACAAAATTTTCATCCTTGTTTACAAAGGTTGATGCCCAACAACATGGTATCTCCAGTTTCACCTTACAAATGGAATGATTACTTCCCTGAATGAAAGAGAATGCAGAATACAATCGCAAAGAATCCTCTGAGTAGAGAAATAAAAGTACATTTTCGAAGTTCTGTCCAGATATTGTATTTGTATTTTCAAAGCACTCCTTTGCTTCCCCCTGCCCTTTAGTTTCACTGAAAGTATCCACCTAGATTTCATTAAGTTCCTCTTGGATTATGTTCTTGTCACATGAATGCTGTCCATCTTGAGATGATGCATGTGCCTCTCCATCTTCACTCCTCTCTACGTCAGAAATACTTGAAATGTCTACTAGGTGCAATGCCACTGCAGTTGATTGGTGTTTAGGATGTAAAGGTTTAGAACCTAGAAAAACGCCTGTATCAGCATCAATAGTGATCAAATTTCCATCCTTGGTTAAGAAAAACACAATGTTGAATGGTGCTTCAGGTGAATCTTTTTCTGTCTGTCCTGATTTTGGAGATGTTGGAGAAAGTGGGAGACCCTTTGGTTTCATAGTTGTCTTCATAGTCAGTGAAATGACTGTTGTACTGCTACCAGGAAAACATTTCCCTTTGAAAAAAATTGGAAATGAATGTAGATCAACCATTGAAACCATCCCATCTTCAGAAGCAATGCAGGCTCGAGTTGCATTTTTGAATGCAAATGAAAAAATTGGAGATCGATGAACAACAAAGACAGCAACACATTGGAAACCATTCCCAAAACGTAGAACAGGGACTTGCTTTCCAGCTTCTGTAACAACATGACAGCTTACTTCAGCAGATTTGGCACTGAGCTTGTAAATCCGCACCAAACCTTCCTCATCTCCAACAACCAACATATTTGAAATTGGGAAAAACTCAAATGCTGATATGGGTGCATTATTACCCGTTAAATTGACATTTTGTACCTCATTCTCTACACTGCAAAGAAGGCCTAAAAAAGGCACTGATGCATACTTTAACAATGCCATTTTCATGCCCAGTTATGTAAATAATCTCCACATTGGAACTCTTATCAAATGACATCGAACCATGAACTCCACCAGTGACAGCCCACTTTGTGCCAGATGATAGATTGGATGGTGCAATTGGTTGCAATGCACAAGGTAGCTGTGATAATATTTTAGAAGTGTTCACATTTTTAGGAAGAAGTACAAGTTTTGTCACAGTTACACAAGGTTCAACCAATGGTGCTTGTAGGGGAATAGGCAGAAGAGAAATTGGAGACCTCTCCTCTTCTGTACTGAAAGAGGACTGTGATATGCTAGCTCCATCATATGCATGTAAATAGCCTGGATTTGTGAGTACAAGAAATGAAGCAGATGAATGGTTCTGCATGCTTCCAGCACTTGGTAACAGTATCATGTCTGCAAAAGATCCATGAAGCTCAAGATCTAAGCGTGAAATACAAGTCAATTTTTCTAGCCCATCAGACCATTTCAGGCCCAAAAACCGTTAGAACTTCAGAGCTTCCTATTTCATTGCAACCATATATAAAGAGTTGTCCCCCTCCTGAAGTATTCTTTCCTCTTGCACACCATCGTAATACTATTACAGGGATTCTTCTTTTGCTGGAAGACAACTGTAGTTTGGAAAAAGTTTTACTTGAAGAAGTGTCGATGCCTTCATGCTGGTGTTTACCAGAAGAACCAAAAGGAATATTCCATAACAAGATATCTCTATCAGTGTAACCAATAGTAAGGATACTTCCATCTGCAGATGCCCAACAAGCACAACAAATTTCTTTCTCTTCATTATCGTCATTTGTATCTAGCCTAGATGTTTCATCTCCCCTGTCAAAAGTTTTGGAGCAGTTTGGGCAGTCTGGAAATTGTAGCATGAGTAATGATTTCTGTTGGGCATCAATTCTTAAAGCAGAAATAACAGTTTTGTTAGATAATAGCCCAAATATTTGTCGTTCAGGTGGAAGCATATTATCCCTTGCAATCCTAGACAGATTAGTGTACAAAACTTTAAAATAATTATACTCTTCCTGAGTGCAAGAAGATCCATAAAACAAGGCATGACTTGAGGAATGATCACTCCCTTGCCAATTAGTCACTACAGTTGTATTTTTTTCTGTCCCAATTGTGTCATTACCACAGCTTACCTAGTGTAAGCCATCTTTCCAAAGAGTTGCAGGACTTCCTTCACTAGTCTCACAAATTTCTTGTTCACTCACAAATCCATGGTTCTCAGTCTTCACTAATGGTGATTTAGGAGATGTTTTTGTGTTCTGGTCCCTCTTTAAATTCATTCCTACTGATTCAATGTTGTCGTCACTCTTAGGCTCCAACTGGCTTCTTCTCCCACAGCTTGGTTATCCTTGTAGAAATCCAAATCTTTTCCAGCTCCTTCACAAAAACTATCCTTCTGAACACATGGTTTTTTCAATTGGGTACAATCTTGTCCCACACATGAAAACAGAGAGTGTTATTTCCATTGCCAAGGTTGGGATACAAAACCCCAAACCCCACCCAACATTATTCTTGAATGTACATGAGCACAGATATAGACACAACCAAACCACTGGACATTCCAAAGTACCACCAATTGAAGAATGAACTCTTGTGCTTCCTCTCGTCTGGGTTTCGGTCATTACACTGGTCTACCCCAAATGCTTGCAGACAAGGTTTGTGCCCTCCTTGCCTCAGTAGCAAATATGGAACATTGCGGCATGCATAGTATGACATATTTGGCCTGTAAACATATCGATCATGAAAGATGAATACCTGCTATGAGTAGGAGACTAATAGTGGCTCCACTTGGGGATGGCTTTTCCTTGCGAAAAGTCAAGAACAGCAGGTCATAATGCCTTAATCTTTAATTGTTGTTGTACTCTACAAAATTCCCTTTGCCGACTGCCTTATTAATCATACCTACCTATTCTAATCAACACTTACTTTGCTGTTAGGTGAAATAAAATAACCAGTGCAGCCACTTAAGCAACTGTAGAAAGAGATGAACTGGATGACTGATTGTTAATGAAATTGGAAGCACTATTCAGTCATGTGCCCCCATAATAAAAATTGTGGCATAGAAAGGCCGCTGCTGATGTATTTGGTCCTCACAGAGAAAGCATGTTAACGAACCTGAGTTAAGAAGAATTTCCATGTAGTCTGCTATAGGATCAATAAAAACATCATGTGGGATAGTTTCTTCTGGGCCATCTTGGTCTGATGGAACAGCTGCATCCTCGGTAATAAGCCCTGCAACTAATTCTTTAGTCTTTGCCTTGAAAGCATAATTATCCTCAATTTGTATGTCAGAAGGTAGTACCATTTCCTCATGACTTGGGGAAGGAAGATTTTGGAAAAATTCTTTAGGATCGCGAAAATTACATGACTGAATTTGAGATTGCAAGAGTTCAATTTCATTTTCATATCTTTCAACAACTAAATCAAGAAAAAGGTTATGCGGGCGTCCTGCTGTTTTTAACAACACCAATCTGAAAAATTCATCATCAAGCTGAAGTTATGATAAACTCTCCCTGAATTCATCTAAAGCTTTATCAAATGAAAGATCTTCCACGAACCCGGTCATCCTGTCTTACTGTTAATTCTTTGGAATATGGACTATTTGGTTGTAGAATTGGTTCGTTCCTCAGTGGAGTCTTGATTGAAAATGAAGTGGAGTCGCCGGGTGGATGCCTTAACTTTGGAGTGCCTGATCTCTGTCCACCATCAAAGATCAAAACTAAACATGAAACGCTCTGAAGAAAAGGAGCACTTTCTCCAGAAAGTGGGGTTTACAGTGATGAACAAAATGATTTAGATCCCCAGTGGAGTCGCCATTATGTTATCGCTCAGGTTGTCCCTTGGATCCTTAAGGTATACGACCGAGGTAACCACAGACCAAGCTTTGGACTGCCGGTCCTAGCCTACCAGCAGTCAGAGAGGGCTCTCTCTTTGGGATTTAGCTTTGTTTAGGGAATGATTTCAGGCTAGATATGATGCAAATGGGTTTTTGTTTGAGTTTGGTGGGATGGTTGATCTATTCAGGCAGAGTTGGCATGCGAAGCGTAAGAAGTTCAAACCATTGGGCATGGAGTCAATGAATGTGGACTGAAGGGTGTGTTTTCTTTGACAGAAGAGGAATACAGAGCAAAATAGCTACACATGGACCAATATTCAAGCTGGAAATGAGATGAAATGGAGGTCAGGGAATGAAAGGCAATTAAGTAGCTTTCATCACGCTAACAGAGGGAAGGTGAGTGAACATTATATAGGAGCAATCAAGATTTCTTGAACGATATTCATATATGAAGGAAACTAGTGTAAATATGAGCCAAGAGGTATTCATATTCATAGGCTAATTTAGAAGAGAACATAGAGAAATAATAGGAATTGAGCACATAGTGCTGTTAAGCAAATTCTGAGCTAGTCTTCTTTTCTGTTATTTAGATCATGACACAAAGGCGATATAAACACATTAAAACTGAAAACAGAGGCAAAAAAGACTTATTGAGCCATGAAGAAAGAACGGGAATCCTGTAATTAGCTCTTCAACCATCAAATCCACAACAGACAGTTCATAATCCAAATGTTCCAGCCATCTTTGATCGTAGAAACTCTCAGGTTTACAACACAAGTCTCGAATGACTCAGTCAAACAACCACTCTCTACAAAAAACAGTCTAGAGGGCTGTTTAAATAGAAAATATTTACATGCTAGCCCTTGAGCCACTGTCAAGTGAAAAATCACTGAAAAATATCTAACAAAAAATATCCCAAAGAGATCTGTAGCAAAATAGTTTTTAATGCTAAGTTGTGCTGGTAATGATTGCATAAAATATCTAAAACAGGTGTTCTGGGGCAGCTGGCAACTGAAGTTATGCAACTGAGGGCTGCGCATGAGAGAGCAGCCTCAAAATGGTCAAACGGTGGTCTTGGAGCTGTGCACTGGCCTCATGGCCATAACCCTGTAATAACTGCGCATGGAATCCTTTTGTCTGTATCGTTTAGGCGATTCCGCTGCCCTTAAGTGGCACTGATTCTCTCAAAATTTGATATGAATCACCTTTAATGGCTTTGATTATGTTCTGGTGATACTCTTTTCAGCGCTCTGATACTCTTTAAACTCAATCGGGCCGCTTTTCTCCCACTTGGAGAGATGATATTACTTTTGTAGACTCGTCATCAAAGAAGACATCCTCATCATCTTTGTCAGATGTTCCACGTACATCGCCAATATCTTCATTCTCCACAGTTCCATATCGAAAAGCTTCAGCTAAATTATTTGTCATTGCTGATATATCATAATCTCTGTCACGAAATTCATCTTCATCATTGTCCGAATTCCGCTCTTGTATTGTAGTTGGGCGGCCACATTGCCATTGCAAAATATTCTGCACTGTATTACGGCTTTGAAGAGTCGTCATTTGCCACACATTCCAGTTAGAGTTTGCTTGTAGATAGGCTTGTATCTGGATATTGTTACGAATATGAAATTTGATTTGAAGCGCTCTTTTAAGTCGTTTTTAAGAGTATCCTTGTACTCCCCTGTTTTCCTGTCGTAAGATAGATATGCATTACCAATGTTCCCAACTATCTTGTTTCGCACTTTCCTTACAAGTATCTGCACTTCGTCAAGTGGGACAGCCTCAGGGTCCCAATTTCTATGAAATACAATTCCATTGTCACATTTATTGATAAAATGCGCATTGCCACTAATATCATAGAGACTTGGAGCACCACCATGCCAATTTTGTAACTGTTTTGGGTGAGCAACAAACAAGACATGGCAATCATGGTGCTGAGCAAAGCACTTCACCTTCATAAGCATGTGACTGACATACTTAGTTTCCGTTTGATTAGAAGGACGCTGATGATCCAACTCATTGTATGGATCAATCACCAAGCCACGTTTTCCATGCCTAAAAACTGCTGCTTTTGCAAGTTCGAGGACCCACTTTATTGAAGGAAGTTCTTGATTTTCACACCTTATCAGAAAAAAACTGTTATTTAGCCATTGCTTCCCCTGCTCTAGTTCTTCAGGACTGATTCGTGGTATGGAGTCTCCATATTTAGCATGGAAGAAAGGCTTTTTTATATGCTTTTCTAGCAATTTTCTCGCATGCTCCTGAACCTTGTTTTCCATGGAGCAAAGAACAAATGGCCAGCCTTCAGCATGGTTCAAATTACACAAGAGAGCATCAATCCACTCACTTTTCCCTGAATTTGCTTCTTTTTTGGTATTTGGCGGAAACTAGCCTTGACTGCAGCCTCTGTAGCTGTTGCGAGCTCCTTGTCATGTAAAGACGGCAAAGAGTCTGGAATCGTGAGATTATTTTCATTTGCTAGGAGAGAGACATAAGCCATTTCCTTATTATGAATAAGATCAATACGTCCATTTGCAGAGGATGATATTGTTTTCAGTAAGTTTGGTTGATATTTCCATCCTAAAGGGCATTTAGAGAAATGTCTCCCACAACTTTCATATCTGGCAAAGACCGTATTTCAAGTACCCCATTCTGATACAACAAAACAAGGCCAACAAAATTTTCATCCTTGTTTACAAAGGTTGATGCCCAACAACATGGTATCTCCAGTTTCACCTTACAAATGGAATGATTACTTCCCGGAATGAAAGAGAATGCAGAATACAATCGCAAAGCATCCTCTGAGCAGAGCAATAAAAGTACATTTTCGAAGTTCTGTCCAGATATTGTATTTGTATTTTTAAAGCACTCCTTTGCTTCCCCCTTCCCTTTAGTTTCACTAAAAGTATCCACCTGGATTTCATTAAGTTCCTCTTGGATTATGTTCTTGTCACATGAATGCTGTCCATCTTGAGATGATGCATGTGCCTCTCCATCTTCACTCCTCTCTATGTCAGAAATACTTGAAATGTCTACTAGGTGCAATGCCACTGCAGTTGATTGGTGTTTAGGATGTAAAGGTTTAGAACCTACAAAAACGCCTGTATCAGCATCAATAGTGATCAAATTTCCATACTTGGTTAAGAAAAACACAATGTTGAATGGTGCTTCAGGTGAATCTTTTTCTGTCTGTCCTGATTTTGGAGATGTTGGAGAAAGTGGGAGACC
Source organism: Pinus taeda (assembly GCA_000404065.3). NCBI lineage: Eukaryota > Viridiplantae > Streptophyta > Pinopsida > Pinales > Pinaceae > Pinus > Pinus taeda. Next base: position 9,739 of record APFE030904485.1, read on the forward strand.
CTTCGGTTTCATAGTTGTCTTCATAGTCAGTGAAATGAATGTTGTACTGCTACCAGGAAAACATTTCCCATTGAACAAAATTGAAAATGAATGTAGATCAACCACTGAAACCATCCCATCTTCAGAAGCAATGCAGGCTCGAGTTGCATTTGTGAATGCAAATGAACGAATTGGAGATCGATGAACAACAAAGACATCAACACATTGGAAACCATTCCCAAAAAGTAGAACATGGACTTGCTTTCCAGCTTCTGTAACAACATGACAACTTACTTCAGCAGATTTGACACTGAGCTTGTAAAGCCGCACCAAACCTTCCTCATCTCCAACAACCAACATATTTGAAATTGGGCAAAAATCCAATGCTGATATGGGTGCATTATTACCCGTTAAATTGACATTTTGTACCTCATTCTCTACACTGCAAAGAAGACCTAAAAAAGGCACTGATGCATCCCATACTTTAACAATGCCATTTTCATGCCCAATTATGTAAATAATCTCCACATTGGAACTCTTATCAAATGACATCGAACCATGAACTCCACCAGTGAAAACCCACTTTGTGCCAGATGATAGATTGGATGGTGCAATTGATTGCAATGCACAAGGTAGCTGTGATAATATTTTAGAAGCGTTCACATTTTTAGGAAGAAGTACAAGTTTTGTCACAGTTACACAAGGTTCAACCAATGGTGCTTGTATGGGAACAGGCAGAAGAGAAATGGGAGACCTCTCCTCTTCTGTACTGAAAGAGGACTGTGATATGCTAGCTCCATCATATGCATGTAAATAGCCTAGATTTGTGAGTACAAGAAATGAAGCAGATGGATGGTTCTGCATGCTTCCAACACTTGGTAACAGTATCATGTCTGCAAAAGATCCATGAAGCTCAAGATCTAAGCGTGAAATACAAGTCAATTTTTCCAGCCCATCAGACCATTTCAGGCCCAAAACCATCAGAACTTCAGAGCTTCCTATTTCATTGCCACCATATATAAAGAGTTGTCCCCCTCCTGAAGTATTCTTTCCTCTTGCACACCATCGTAATACTATTAAAGGGATTCTTCTTTTGCTGGAAGACAACTGAAGTTTGGAAAAAGTTTTACTTGAAGAAGTGTCAATGCCTTCATGCTGGTGTTTACCAGAAGAACCAAAAGGAATATTACATAACAAGATATCTCCATCAGTGTAACCAACAACAAGGATACTTCCATCTGCAGATGCCCAACAAGCACAACAAATTTCTTTCTCTTCATTATCGTCATTTGTATCTAGCCTAGATGTTTCATCTCCCCTGTCAAAAATTTTGGAGCAGTTTGGGCAGTCTAGAAATTGTAACATGAGTAATGATTTCTGTTGGGAATCAATGCTTAAAGCAGAAATAACAGTTCTGTTAGATAATAGCCCAAATCTTTGTCGTTCAGGTGGAAGCATATTATCCCTTGCAATCCTAGACAGATTAGTGTACAAAACTTTAAAATAATTATATTCTTCCTGAGTGCAAGAAGATCCATAAAACAAGGCATGACTTGAGGAATGATAACTCCCTTGCCAATTAGTCACTACAGTTGTATTTGTTTCTGTCCCAATTGTGTCATTAC
>APFE030904487.1:4063-20665 GCA_000404065.3 Pinus taeda
GCATCGTTGTATCTACCGTACTCCCTACGCTAGGATGACCTCCATTGATCTGGGATCAATGATACTGGTCTGGGACCAGTGGTAGGAGTTGTACCATAATATGACACTGACTTTGGGTCGGTTGAGACTGGTCTGGGACCAGTGGTACATACTCCGAGACTGACTTCGTGTCAGTGCAGTACTGGTCTGGGACCAGTGAGAGTGTTACATACTATGACGCTGACTTCGGGTCGGTTGAGACTGGTCTGGGACCAATGGTACACTCTCCGAGACTACGATACTAGTCTGGGACCAGTGGTAGGAGTGGTACTTACTATGAAGCTGACTTCGGGTCAGCTGAGACTGGTCTAGGACCAGTGGTATGCACTTTGAGACTGACTTTGAGTCAGTGGAGGATGATACTGGTTTAGGACCAGTGGAGTTGTACTCACTATGACATTGACTTCGGGTTGGTTGAGACTGGTCTGGGACCAATGGTACATACTCTGAGACTGACTTTGAGTCAGTATCATACATCCTCAATCATTTCTTCTTCTTCATAATTCGGACAAAAGCAGAGTAGAAAAAAATTGAGTAGAGCAGGGAAAGGGTCAGGCTATACAGGGCAGTGCATTTGATGGATGAATAGTAACGACCGATAGACAGATTGCAGATGAAGTTCTCCATGGTTGGGAAGGAGTGTTAAAATTGGAAACCAGGTCAAAACTTCATGTGGGTCATCTTATTCATGGCTGATAATATTTTTATTAGATTCCTCTTGTCGAGAGGTGTAGGATTGATATAAAGATCATCCGATTCCGATAAGTATTCATGGAGATATGAATTTATTTTGATTATGGAATTATTATCAAACCAACCTACAACTCATGTAGTCTCAGAAGCCCAACAATCGCATCTATTCACCCACCAACGTTGTGTATAAATATAAGAGGACTTTTCCTCATTTGGACTCACTCATCTCATCACATCTCTCTCTCTCTCTCTCTACTGTGCAGATATGAGTCTCTTCTCTGCTGCACTGAAATGGGTCTCTCTCTCTCACACATGTGAAGCCGGAAGCTGCTGAATTTGAAGCTGCAACTGTAGAAGTAAAGGTTGACTTGCATGGCCTAGAATATCTCCTCTTTGGAACTACGATGTAGGTTCATTTGAACCTCCTCTGAAGGCCGCAACTTCTGGTGGTGGAATGAAGTCAATCCGATGAACGGTTTGCAAGATATCGACTGCCCTAGTTTGAAGCCGGAAGCTGCTGAATTTGACGCTGCAACTGCAGAAGTAAAGATTGACTTACGTGGCCTACAATATCTCCTCTTTGGAACTACGCTATAGGTTCATCTGAACCTCCTCTGAAAGCCGCAACTTCTGGTGGTGGAATGAAGTCAATCCGATGAACGGTTTGCAAGATATCGACTGCCCTAGTTTGAAGCCGAAAGCTGCTGAATTTGAAGCTGCAACTGCAGAAGTAAGGATTGACTTGCGTGGCCTAGAAGATCTCCTCTTTGGAACTACGTTGTAGGTTCATCTGAACCTCCTTTGGAAGCTGAAACTTTTGGTGGTGGAATGAAGTCAATATGACGGTCGGTTTGTGAGATATCGTCTACCCTAGTTTATAATAAAGCCGGTAATGTTGATGCTATTTAGGGTTTGCTACTGCTGATATGAATAAGATTTATTGTACTATTTCTCTCTGCTGAGTTATTGAAGATAAAAGAAGATTTGATCAAAGGGTTTCCCCACACATTGTGGGGTTTTTCCCTGGCTAGCCACCACATCTTGTGTCTCTTGTCTTGGTTTGTTTTCTATTGATCGTTTAATATTCTATCTGCACTTTACTTTATGTACATGTGATTGCTAATCGGTGGAATATAATAAGAAAAAGAAGTAAACTTTTATAAGCATAGAACATACCATAACTTAATAGAAATTGAAGCAAAATATCTTTATGAGTTGATTGAAAATCCCTCAAATGAAATAGGGATCCAATTACAATTGGGAGATATAAAATGTTCACCTTCATCCCCAATTCCTACTGATGAGGAGACTTCTTCTTCCATTAATTATTTACAGAAGAACTTTTAGTAGATTGAGGAGAGAAATGTTAAAGTAAGAAGTAATGTTGCAACACAGTTGGAGGTCCAATCAATATCAAATTACCAAATCATACTCTTGTTAGCTATGGACCTTGAGAGGAATTAGTTAAAATTATCTCTTACCCACCCTACTAATCAATCTATTTCATCAAGTATAGATTTCAAGACAATAAATTTATTTGTGAAAGTTAAATAGATTCCTCTACCTCACAATATCAATTTGCATAGACAAACAAGTGAATTGCTATATAATAATCTTGGAAAGGCTTCTCTAGAAGCTAGTAAAATAGAAACACTCTTGGAAAAGTAATATATCAACTTAAACAAGAGAAGGAAAATTGCAGAGCCCTGCACACTCAAAATGATGATTTTAAAAATTCAATCATCAAACTAGGAGTGAATCCTGAAGATAGAGAAACAAATCAATCTTTTCTAAAAAATATAGAGTCAAAAGTCCAATTATTAAGAAAGAATTTGAAGATGCATGTTTTAGAGAATGTGAAAACACTTGAATTGGGCCAAGTGGAGAGAGAAACCAAATTTTTGACAAAGGAGGTACTTGATAGAAAGCAAGAGCTTGCAGTCTTGAAGCAACAATTTACAGGGTTGCAACAAAAAATGGACAAACATGTGTGCACTGTGGTGTCTTAGCTGATTTAGAGGATCCTACAGAAAAATTGACTAGAGTCATGAATGAATTAAAAATATTAGAAGATGAACTGAAAAAGTCACAAAAGGACCTGGATGACACTAAAGGACAATTAAGCATAAAATAAAGACAACTTAATATAACAAAAGATAATACAAATCAAATGAATACTAAATTCTAGGTAGCATATGTAGAAATTAAAGAGCTAAAGGACATAGTCAAAGGGAATATGTATTTAATTCAGGAAAATAAAGTTATTTGGGATGACATAATTCAACAAATTCAAGCCATTTGGGACCACATAAATTTTATTTCATAGGAGAAGGCTATGATAAAAGCCTCTTAAATGATTATTACTGCAAACAAAAACAAAGCACATGAGAGCACAGAAATGGAAAAAAATATTATTGGTTATTTAAATGCTAAATCTTCCCAAGCGATGAGAGTTGTAGATATTACATATATAGCAACTATAGTAATGGAAAATAGTAAAATGGTGTAGCAGAATATGTATGGGAAACAAGAAAAAGATCAACTTGGGAGAAGTCAAAGACTCAGTTGAACTTTCCAATTCCAATTTTGATCAAATAGTTAGGGTAGGCCTGCCAACCTACTGGGACCAATAGGATAATATTCTTTCATGGGAGAAATATAAATCGGTTTTAGTAGAGGCCAAAATTAAATTAAACTCATCAAATGATAAAACTAAAACTTTGAAGGGATCGATCATAGTGAAATATTTGCAAAGATATTTTCAATTGCTTTTGCATATCAAGACCTTGTTTAAAAAAAGCCAAATTATGCTAAGATGACTGATATGAAGATGGATTATAACATAATTTTCCAATCTCCCATTCCTGATTTGGCACTCCGAAGAAAGTGCCAAAATCTTATGCTTCCATTAAACATTCAAGTTGTGGAACCTGTGGTTACATCAAGAGAAGGATTTACATCAAAGGAGAAAGATTCCAAAATGTCTAAATGACTTTAATTTTTAAGAAAATGAAATGATCTCATTTTTGTAAAATTTTAATAGTTTTTAGTGTTTTTAGCGAACTCAAATAGTTAAGAAGTATTTAAGACAATTGCTATTTACTCATAACTATCTTTGGATGTAACTTCCCTTTAAAAGATGATAGAGGTACTAGTGTAGGGGTTCCAAAATTTGTCTTGGAGACATTGTATTTTTTGTGTAATATGAAAAAGTTTTCTTGGAAGATTAATAAAGGTTTTCAAGTGATTCCAAATATTTGCTGGCTATAGTATGTGTTCTCTGTCTCTATAACTTGTTTTTTGTGTGACTCTTCTATTGGAATTTCGGTTAAGAAGTCGTTGATGTCTATTTTTATAAACATATTTATCAATAAAGGATACTTTTTTATCTTTATACAAGATACCTTAATTAAGTGCTCCACAAATCCATCACTTCACCTTCTTTCATTCCATATTTTCTAGTAAGATTATGTGCATTGGATTCTTTACTTCCTTGTGAATTGATTCTTTATTATTAAAATTTCTCCCACTACATTATAACCTCAGAAAAAGTGTAGTCAAAATATTATTTGAGGATTCAAGGCCAAAAATCCAAGAGAAGAATAGTCCTGAAAGGACATACTTTGTGGACATCCAGATGGGGTATGTGCCTTGCAGAGGTAGTGCGATATTACATGTAAATCCTCCCAACATAATGGTCTTGAATGAAGTAGAGCTTGTCTAGTTAGGCCTCAAAGACAAGGTTGGTTGATTGTAATGTTGATGCTTAAAAACAACTTATCAATCTGACTCTTCTTGTGGGAACTTTTCAAAGGGAGTATTGTCCTTGTACCAATTGGAAAATTATGAATTCATCCCTAGTTAGGAGTGACTGTTGAAGAATGTAACTACGTTCGGTCATCATAATTGTCATGACTCATGTAATAATGTAAATTTTATTTGGAGAAAGAAAATGATTTAAAGAATTAAAAAGAAAATTATTTTTGGAGAATGGATTTGATTCTCAGGTCATTTTGTCATTAGGTCAAACATTCATTGAATGCTCCTAGGGTTTTCATGAGTTAAGAGTTATTGTCACTTTGTAAAATACCCTTGTGGGCACTTGTATAAAGAAAAAATAACTTATTTTGTATTTGTTGGTGGGAAACATTCCCTAAGGTAAGGGTTGACAACCTCAACAAAGAAGAACAAGATAATACACAAAGAGTAGTCAAGAAAGAATGCCAAACATATGATTACTAAATGTGGTTTTGGAAACATACCCGAAGGTCCTATTTTTGAAGATGTTCCCATAGGGTCCAAACTCTCTGCTTCCTCCAGAACAAATAGGCCCGTTAACCAGGAAATCCTTTCTACAGATATAAGAGATCCTTCTAGCCCAATTTGTGGGTTTAGTAACAACTGTGAAAAAACAAGAAAACTTCCATAACCTAAATCAGAATGACAAATTAGAAAGGGAGATGGCCTACCCCTCTCCTATGCACTTGACCTTTGATGATGATCCTAATCCCTTAGCTCATATCATATGCATTCCAATATAAGTTATACAATAGACCAAGGAGTATTGTACTAAGAAAACCATCATAGACAAGCTTATGGGAAGTAAAACATGCTTTGTATTGATGATTAAATCAAAGAGGGAAGACTACAATCAGTGCCTTGATGTTGAAGGCCTCCTTCAAGATGGTTCCAAGTCTAAGCCAAACTTAAAAAGCTCTCCTTTCCTCTCTAAAAAAATGGCAACATCTAAGAACAATTGAGTAGAAGAATGACAACCAATAATGAACAACCCATTGAGGAAAGTGAAGAATGGATTTATAGTGAGGGAGAGGGAGTTAGAGATCCACCAAAGGGGAAGAAGGTCCTTATCCATAAGGTAAGATCCCTAAAGGTAGGATCAAGGGCTCTAAATGGGAGTACTTGACCATATCTTCATCCAACAACTACCATCTTACCATTCTCGAGGCTTATAGTAAGAGAAACTCTCGCTCCATTTTTGGAGAAACTATTTGAAGATGATCAACGCAGATTTTCCTATCAAAAGTCGCACTGCCAACGCTAGTCACTAGTTAGACAAAAGATTACTAGCACAAATTTTCCTACTAAAAGTCGAGTTGGTCTTGCAAATTAGGGTTATTCACAAGTTTTTCCAGAATTTCTTCAAGACATTAGTTCTCCATTTCTTCAGGGATGTATTGAGCATATAATTCATGGTGAATAAGTTTACACAACTTTTGTCGCTTTACGAAATTTATGAAGACAATGGCATAAAGGATGAAACTTCAGGTATAGAGTTGGGAATGTGACAAAATACTGTGTAACAGATGCCCCCTAAAACATGAAAGCAGAACACGAAGTGATGGTTGAAGTGCTTTATCAATTAAGGCAAGGAGCTTGGAAGACCACCATCAAGATACCTACAAATCAAACATGATACAATATATGACATATCTAGTATATACATATGCCTGATAATACATTTGAATAGACATCAAAATATAATACATGAATCCATGGTATGGACACAACCATCCGTATGAAAAAGGATCGTGTCTATCAATCCACGACATGGATGCAACCATCCGTATAAAAATGATAATGTATACAATCGTGAATACTTAATAACTCCTCGCAACCTGGATTTTAATAGATGAGATCCAGGGTCTTCATCTCTATCCTAATCAAAGTACGAATTTAACCATGTGAAGAGATGTGCTGACATCGAACATGGTAGAAACCACCCGATTATTGGTCAACAATGTAAACTGTTAACACGCATGAGAGAAACCTCCAATAATGAAAATGGTCCTCAAAGTACACAAGTACAATATATAAGTGTGAATATGCGAGGTGAAGTTGAACACTTACTGAATCATTCGATCAAAGGCCAATGATGTAAGCCTATCATCGAACACAAATAACTTTCCATTAAGGCATGCAAGCTCCAAGGTACTAAAAGGGCGTTTCTAAATCATTTTCCTAGAGAATGAGTTGAAGTCGACAGGAAGTGATTCGTTGAAGGAGGGCCATAAAGTTTCCCACATCATCGACATGAAACATAGGAAATCTCAAAATGATATGAGTGATTCAGGATTGTTGCAGATAAGGTCAAATAAGTAGAGGAATTTTGACTTTGCAGATAGGAATTCTATTGAACATATCGACGATACAACTTTAGAGTTTGACAACATTTGACTTAGAATGGGATTAGAGGTCATGGTGACAACATAGCTTATCAAATCAGAGGCAAAAAAATTTCCCAAACTTAGGAAGGTAAGTAGCAAAGAGGATATCCCAAACTCGACATGAGATACATATGAGTGTCATGTTAAAGAGTGACATGCTACCTTTTATAGAAGGTACAAAACAAAATTTACTTCCACCCCCTTGCTATTTCTAGCGGTACCTCTTTATTTTTAATCAAAAGCTTGAAGATGATAGCATATGCTTGTCGTATAATTTCATCCCTCAGATGAATCCATTGTAGTAAGTTTAACAAGCCCTATGAAGGAGTAACCCAGTCTCATCATGGTGACAAGTCCTACGTCGTTTAATTTTTACGAATCTGATGAAGGTGGAAATCGACCTTTTTTTCATGTTTGGAGAGTTTGAAAAAGAGGCGAGAAAGAAAACTCCAAAGGTCCCTTTTCGTAGATAGACCCTTGGATTCGAAAAGGTAGAAAAAAATATTTGAGATAACCTCTTAGTAATGGTTGACTAAGGTATTCCTTTTTCTTACAAGAGTCTATCTCAGTCCAGAAAAGGGTTAAAATTACATTGAGTAGACGTCTTTTCATTTAATTTTACAAGTTCGAAAATACAAGTGCTTGACAATCTTTTCATAGTTTGAGAGTCAGAAAATTGCTGAAAGATGAATCCACCTGGAAGAACAAGTGGTATAAAAGGATAACTACTGGTTCTAGTCATGATGGAACTACCCAAAACATGTAAAGGTCAAGAGGCTAGCTAATAAGAACACTCATTGCATATGTTCCCGAAGCAAGGGTAAAACAACCAAGTGAAAACATATGATTAGCCAAAGAGATGGTGACGATGGAATAAGAAAACCAAGGCTCATCCAACAAAACATGTTGATAAATATGGAAATCATGAGAGGTAAAGTGCGAATAGTTTCATTTTTACAAAATCTTAAAATAGGGGAGACTATGCTTGAGAATACTTGAAGCTGGTTTCTTTTTTCACAAGCTTGAAACATGAGAAAAAACTATGCTTGGATTTGGTTTCATTTTTACACAAGCTTGAAACAAAAACAAACTATGCTTAAGCATGGTTTCATTTTTACACAAGCTTGAAACAAAGATAAACTATGCTTCAGATGAGTTTGCATGTCCCCAAAATAATGACTCAATTCAAGGTACATTCCCCCCAAGATTCATTTCATTCATCTAAGTAGACTACTGGCTACTAATAGGTGGATGGAATGAAGGTTTACTTACAAGATCAAGTGAAAGATTCAACTGGGATTTTATGAGATCTAATTAAAGAATTGAATTGGAAGGGGATTTGTTTCATTTTTTAACAAGCTTGACAAAGGAAAAAAACCATGCTAATGACACCTTGTTTCATTTTTTAACGAGTTTGACACAAGTAAAAGAACCATTCTCATGACACCTTGTTTCATTTTTTAACGATCTTGACACAAGTAAAAGAACGCTACCCATGGAGACCTATTTCATTTTTTAACGAGGTTGAAATAGTAAAAGAACTATCCTCATGGGGACCTATTTCATTTTTTAACGAGGTTGACATGGTAAAAGAACTATCCTCATAGGGATCTATTTCATTTTTTAACGAGGTTGACATAGTAAAAGAACTATCCTCATGGCCTTGATCATGGATTATAAGAGACTGTTGAAAAATGTGCAACAAGAAATGTTAAATTTAGAATGTGCTAAAGATAGGACTCCTAAAAATAGCATGTCTAAAAATAGTAGTTTGGCTAGTGAGGTCATTGGCCACCTTGGGTGAGAGGTGAAACTGCTAAAAATAGAAAGTTCTAAAAATAGCATTTCTGGGTCCCTTCCAATTTATAGCAGTCCCTGGTCTATCAATAGGAAGTAAAAACAAATTTGGTCTTAACAGCAGTTTAAAATACTAATTAATTAATCTCCTTAAGGTTTGTGTAGTTATTTCAGAGGTCAGTGTTGTGTGTGAGGTGAGAATCACACAGGTTGCAGTTGGAGGACCCAAGAAGAACTATGCATAGAAATAGGAGGCTTGGAGGGCAGAGGAGAAGGTTTGTGAGAAGCCTTTGATTGTCTATGAACAACAAAGGGATTGTACTGAGAGCTAGATAGCTTCCGAGCTAAGGCTTTGTGTAATCTGGACATATTTCCACTTGTACGATAATACAAAGATGGGGTTTTAGGCTAGTGCTTTCCCTTGGTTATATATTCTCTGTTATGTGTGTTTGATTTCTCCATATCAGTTATATGTTTTCTTATTGATGTTGCTCATGGTTGATTAAGCTTCTGCTAAATTGTTTGTAGAAGTATATCAAGTGTTTTGCTTTAGTACATTGCATTACCAGGTTGATCTATAGGTGGGAAATTTCTACATGGTATCAGAGCTAGCTGATTTGTAGAAAAAGTTCTACATGGTATCATATCTAGCTGATTTGTAGAAAAATTCTACAAAATTCTACATGGTATCAGAGCACAGGTGATCAAGCAAGAACATTATACTGAGAGGAGATTTCAAAGTTTTGAGTTTTGGGCCGAGAGTTTGCAGAGCATATCTAAAAATTTATGTACAAAATTTTCAGAAATAAATAGCTAATTTGGATTCCTTGCGGAAAAATACCCCAAAAAAAAAAATGGCTAAATCAGAGTTCGGATGAGGGAAATATTGCTGATTTAAAATCAACTATTTTTCTAGAAAATTTCATGATAGCGGGAAAGTGGAAACAGATTGGTGTGCTAGCCAAGAACCTTTATGCACTTGATGTACAAGATGCATGCAAAGCATTGAGGAGCAAGGAAAAGGTTAGATACTTGGTGGTTGAGAGGGAGGGTATGTTACCTCTTAACATGTAGCACCAAAAGAAGTCTCAAATGATTGTGGAGGAGCCACGATTGGTGCATCAGCTTCAAGAGGTTGTGGAGCAACCATAATAGGGGAAGCTGAGTGGAGATCAGGCAGAGACATCTACTCATGTAGAGACCTCCAGTAGGGGGAAACTTCGAGCCAGGTGGCTTGAGGGATCACATGTAGCCATACCTCTAGGTAGGAGGTGGGGCGATGTGGAGTGATCGTCCCAAGGAGGAGGGGCAGGATCCTTAAGGTACCCAACCTCTTGGATGTTGCTACAGTAGCCCTGATGTGGAGTAGCAAGAACTGATTGATTGGGTAGAGACGGATGTGGATGGAGTGGTAGAGAGAGCGTCAGTGTAGGGAATCCTAGGACAACGCATAGCTAGCAGGCTGGAGTAATGCGAGACACAAGTGTTTTGCACAGTGCTAGGTGGCACAAAGAGGTGTGCAATGGTGCGAGATGCATGGAGATTTTGTAGTAGCGTAGATGTCAGAGAGGGAGCACTTGTGAGCATCAGGTAGAGCTTCAGCATCCGAGTATGTTCCTAGCCCAACAGAGTGGTTAGTTGGGAGTGTTTTTGTTCCAAGTGTTGTTGGAGCAAGTGGACTGGGTAGAGGTGTTGTATGCAGAACATTCCAGAGTTACAGGATCGGGTTTGAGAGGAAGCCTTTCTTTTTGAGAGGGAGTGTTGAAAAATGTGCAACAAGGTCATAGCAGTTTGGCCAGTGAGGTCATTCCTTGGGTGAGAGGTGAAACTACTAAAAATAGAAAGTTCTAAAAATAGCATTTCTGGGTCCCTTCTTATTTATAGCAGTCCCTGGTCTATTAATAGGAATTACAAACAATTTGGTCTTAACAACAGTTTAAAATACTAATTAATTAATCTCCTTTAGGTTTGTGTAGTTATTTTAGAGGTCAATGTTGTGTGTGAGGTGAGAATCACATAGGTTGCAGCTGGAGGACCCAGGAAAAATTGTGCATAGAAATAGGAGGCTTGGAGGGTAGAGGAGAAGGTTTGTGATAATCCTTTGACTATCTATGAGCAGCAGAGGGATTGTACTGAGAGCTAGATAGCTTCTGAGCTAAGGCTTTGTGTAATGCAGACATATTTCCACTTGTATGATAATACAAAGATGGGGTTTTATGCTGGTGATTTCCCCTGGTTATATCTTCTATGTTATGTGTGTTTGATTTCTCCATATCAGTTATATGTGTTCTTATTGATGTTTCTCATGGTTGATTAAGCTTCTGCTAAATTGTTTGTAGAAGTAGATCAAGTGTTTTGCTTTAGTACATTGCATTACCAGGTTGATCTACAGGTGGGAAATTTCTACATGGTATTGGAGCTAGCTGATTTGTAGAAAAATTCTACAAAGTTCTACAGAGACCATGGATTCTAAGAGGTTCTCATTAGATGGGAGAACAACGCTCTGGAAGGGATACCTGTCAAGGGATCTAATGGAAATATTAGGTTCTAATGTCCCTAGTACATGATGCATGATATCACTGACTAGATCATCAGTTGATGTGGGCATGGAATGGGGGGCCACATAATTAACCTATGGCGGGGAAGATACCACTTGCGTGTAAGGGCCATTTAGGGAAGATAGTTGATTGAGAGTTGAATTAGACCTATGAATTAAAGATGATCAATGGGCATAACTATTCCTTCACACGGGAAACATATCACATGAAAGAGAGAAGAAACAAGCGCTCCCACGATATAAACATAGTCACGACCAAGGATTAGATTAAAATATAAAGGGCCTTGGAAAACCATCACATTGAGACAGGTGTTTTTTCCTCCCAAAGTAATGGGAAACTTAGGAAGGATCCCTAATGGTTGTCTGGTTCCTCTGTTAAAAGCTAACAGGTTCTGGGTAATAGGCACAAGCTACGAAGAACCTAAAGATTTCCAAGTAGTTGAAGACAAAATACTAACACATACATCTTCATATATGATTGTTCTAGGTACGGGTATATTATAAGCATGTAATGTGATATGAAAAGGTACATAAGAAGGAAGAAAATATCTTGCTAGTCGACTCCAATCAAAGAAAGTGACTAAACTACTTGGAGGAGGTGCCATCACAATGGGAGAATTTTCCCCTTGTATTATTGGAATATGAGGATCAACGCCTTGGATCGTGGGAATAGGAGGATCATCCCCCTATATCGTGGGAACAAGAGGATTTCCCCCCAATTCTTTGGAATTTGAAGAAACTAGAAGAACCTGAGAGGTATGAACTTCACTCTCTACAGGATGGATATGATTGACTGAAAGAGGAATTAGGTCAACCATTTTCTCAACCAATTATTGGTTAGGAAAAAAATCATGGGATTCAACTTCAAAGAGAGTGGGATTAACCAGAAGTGAGTTCTGATCAATCACTTGATCAACTAGTGGAGGGTCGAGGGAAAGATTCTGATAACCAATCAAAAGACGAGTTTGAGAAGCGGCAAGGTTATCCAACACTTTTGAGGCTTCATCCATACAAGGAAAAAGGTGAATAGGATGATTCCCTTCACATAAAATATAGGGAAATTTGACTTTTCCCTTTTTCCCATGAGTTTTATTGTCACTAGTTGAAGGTTTATCACTAGCATGATCACCAGAGGCCGATGACAAAGGTTGATGTGAACCTATGGACTACACTTCTAATATCTTGGGAATATCAGGGCAATCTCTAAGAAGGTGGTCACCCTTACATAGCATGCAATGGAATTTCACTTTATGGGGTTGATTGGAACATTTCTCAACATCAATTTCCTTGGTAGAAATGAATTCTTGGTTGGTAGCTTGCTTATATTTCTTCTTCTTCTTATCCACCTAGTTATCGACTTGCAGGCTTTCACCAGATGAAGAGGAAGAAGAGGAAGAAGATCGAATATGTGAAGAAGGAAAAGAGTCAACTTTAGGATCAACTGGAGGTTGATATTGTTTAGGTGGAGGAGAGCCTGGTTGAGGAGCTGTTTGGACATTCAGAACCATAGGGGTCTAAGATAACCAAACCGAAAAACTGATGGTAAACCTAGGAAGGGACAACATTGTCATATAGGGAGAACCATCATTTCCAAAAGAAGGAAAATGACTAGGAATCTCGTCAGAGTGGTTTCATTGGTTGGTGAACTCAGGAAATGTTTCCATTATTCTCAACCTAATATTTACTAAGGAGTATTTCCACATGAAGGATTTATTTATTATATTTATATTATATTATATATTTACTTTTTTATTTTATTTATTTATTTATTTTTTTTTGCGGTCAATTAATTGATTTTAGAACTTAACAAAACAAAATAAAAAAGGGGTAAAACTAGGAAAAAGGGTTTACCAAGTATCCGTGAACTGCAAAATACCTCGTGGCGAACCAAGATGTATGGGCAAGCAATCTCCCTGAATGTTGTGTTCAGTGTATCATGTTTACAAGGTGATCGAATCAATTACCTATGGATGGATAACAACCTATAGGGGCTCCAAATATATACATGATGATACGTGGGATTGCAATCCATAGTAGTGTTTTCTAATGCATAGCTGTTTGATGAGAGCATTCCCATTTTCTTACTATGCATGGAACGCCTCCAATATAACCAAAAGTATTGGAGAACGGTCCTATACACTTCCATATATGGAAAAAGATTTCACCCCCTAGATACAAAGCTGGAAAATAATGACAACTCCTATGTTTAATTACGCTAGAGCACATCTCTATCCTAGACCTCTAAATGTTTGTGTTAAGTTCCAAATGCTCCTTAGGTTAATTAGGGTAAATTTTAAGTTTATCTATAATTAAATTTCAGTTTTAAGGTTCAAAAAGATGTCACCTGAACTCCTATGATGTAACTATCATGAGAGAAGGATTCTTTCCATTTCGATTAAAGATAATCTAGTAAGGGAAGATATTCAAATAGTGATGCAACAATGAAGAATGTAGCAAACAAAGCTTTCCAAACTAGATCTTTCACCTTCCAAACGCAATGCCAAAAAGTAAAAATTATTTTCAGTTTTCCTAAGATGCACTTGAATTATGCTTTTCTTTTTGCTTTAAATGATTTAATGCAGCTAATGCATCATTTAGATTTCAATTATTCAAAAACATGATCTATCCAATAATTAATTCCAAAAAAATAATTTTTCATGCAAGAGATCTAATGCAATTTTAACAAAACCTAATTTTTTTGAAATGAAAATTATTTCAATGCAAAATCAATTCCTTTAATCAATGCAAAAGAGAAATCACTGTTTAATTAACAAAAAAATCAATAATTCTCAAGCACACAAGTAATAAACAAAGATCTCAATCTTCTCAAAAATTGAAAAGACTCAATCAAAATCCAATTTTTTACCACTTCAATCAAGAGACAATCTTTTGCATTCCACAAAGAAATCAGAAGCATACGAATAGAGATTGATGTAGATAAATTAGAGAAGAGAACTCAAAGACCATGACACACTAGATTTTTTAATAGAGACCCTAAAAATTCTCACATTCAAGGACCAATGCTACTTTATATAGCAAAGCACGTGCTGACAAGGTCATCTACGTTACTTTTCATAGCAAAACCCGTGCTGACAACACTACTTTTCATAGAAAAATGCGTGTTGGTATTCAACGTGAGTAAAAAGTGGAAGACAGTTTTCAACGCATCTGTACAGAAAAAATCATTGTCAGCATGATTGTCACTGATAAAAAACACGTTGAGCAAGGAAATTTTAGGAAAAACAAGAAAGACTCAAGAAGAAACTCTAGACCTGATACCCTAAGACACCTGCAATTCAAAGTACAGAATGAAAATCAATCCAAAGACATGGTCTTTTGATGGTTGGCGAAACTTAACGAGAAGGAAAAAAATAAAAGGATGATGAAAAGGGTGCAGGCTTCCCCAATGGAGCCGCCAATTTATTTACCACACAATCCCTTCTACGGATATAAGCGATCCCTGTAGCCCAATGTGCGGGTCTATTAATAACTATGACAAAACAAGCAAACTTCCCTAACCTAAATCAAAATGAAAAATGAGAAAGGGAGATACCCTACCTATCTCCTATGCGCTTGACCTTCGATGATGATCCCTATCCCTTAACTCCCAGGCTCTCTCCTTGCTATTCCTTGCATCCAAATACCTGCAAGAGAGATAAAAAGATAATAACAAGAGAGATCATAGCATATGCATTCTAATATAAGTTATACAATAGATCAAGGAGTATTGTACTAAGAAAACCATCATAGACAAGCTTATGGGAAGTAAAACATGATTTGTATTAATGATTAAATCACATAGGGAAGCATACAACTGGTTCCTTGATGTTGAAGGCATCCTTCAGTATGGTTCCAAGTCCAAGCCAAACTTAAAAAGGACCCCTTTCCTCTCTCACCAAAACGGTAGCATCTAGGAACAATTGAGCAGAAGAATGACAACTAGCAATGGCCAACCAATTGAGTAAAGTGAAGAGAAGATTTATAGTGAGGGAGAGGGAGTTAGAGATCCACTAAAGGGGGAAGAAGGTCCTTATCCCAAAGGTAAGATCCCTAAAGGTAGGATCAAGGGCTCTAAATGGGAGGACTCGACCATATCTTCATCCAACAACTACCATCTCACCATTCTCGAGGCTTCTAATAAGAGAAGCTTCTGCTCCATTTTTGGAGAAATTGCTTGAAGAGGAGCAAGGCAGATTTTTCTATCAAAATTCATGCTTCCAGCGTTAGTCACTAGTTAGATAAAAGGTTACTAGCATGGATTTTCCCACTAAAAGTAGCGTTGTTATTGCAAATTAGGGTTATTCACAAGTTTTTCTAGGATTTCTTCAAGATAATAGTTCTCCATCTCTTCGAGGATGTATTGAGCATATAATTCACAATGAATGAGTTTACATAACTTTTGTCGCTTTACGACATTTGTGACAACAATGGCACAAAGGATGACACTTCAGGTATAGAGATAGGAATGTGACAAAATATTGTGTAACAAGGCTTGCAAGTTAGTTCAAAGAAGCATATACATGATAGATAATTCAATGTGAATACATAAAAGATATGTTATATCATCATATATAATCATACAAATTACTACTCATGAGACAATAACATATTAGGAACAAGACATGAGCTTCTTTATTGATTAACAACAATAGGTATAGGAAAGGTGCAACATGATCCAAGCTAAATCACTGGCGAAGCCTTCCTCTAGATCTGTTCAGCTTGAGCCACAAAGATAACCTCTCTAACAAATGCAAGGAGATGCTATAGAGATGATGAACATCTTTGTAAAGGAAACCAAGGTTTCCATAGATACTGGTAGTGTAGGAGGCACGGGAAAATCATACTTGATCTAGGAGAAAAATGGGTATAATGTCAATAACCCTTCTATTATGTATTGTAGGCCTACACAAGGGGTGTATATATATCACCTGAAATTAATTAATTTAGTTGTGCTACAGGCTCTTGTAGGTGGGCTCTCTGTAAAACCCATGAACCCCGCTTGAATAATAACATATTATTTTTTTTCATATTTGAAAAGGTATACGTGGGTATAGAGTTATAAGACACGCATATGTACACGTTTTAGTGTGTGTAGAGTCGCGTATGGAATTTGAAATATTTTTTTTAATATAAGATCAAGTCTGCATGGGAAAAGGGTGCTGAGGGCCATATAAGGAATCGATTATACATGAGTGCTAAATGACACCATAAAAATATTTGTTGGCATTATGGCACAGGTTTGGGGCTATGGCATAGGTGTTGTCCTTGATGGCAACCTTCTTTGGTAACAGATCTCAGTTCAGGCACTCAGAAAGTAGAAAAAGTCATATA
>APFE030904492.1:20576-35117 GCA_000404065.3 Pinus taeda
ATCTTCTTCTTTGTCTGGTTTTCCACCAGAGCCTTAAATTCTTTAAACCTGTCAAATACTTCAGATTTCTTTTTAAGGAAATATATCCATGTATTCCTTGAGAATTCATCTATAAATGATATATAGTACACATATTTACCTAGTGATGGAACCTTCACAGTTCCAAACACATCACTGTGCACAAGCTCTAATATTTGTTTCGTCCTCTTACCACTAGAGGGGAAACTTACTTGATTTTGCTTCCCATATACACAATTTTCACAGAAATCAAAATCCAGAGAGCTATTACTGATACCTTCTACCATACCTTTACCATGAAGTATTTGAAGGCCCTTCTCTCCAATATGTCTAAACCTTTGATGCCACAGCATGGTCTTCTCTCTAGAGACCACTATATTTTCTGCTCCACTTTCAAGAACCACAGAATTGTTGCACCCATCAACAATAGTGCTACCTTGTAGCTTGTACAGAGTTCCAATCCAAACTCCCCGCATCAATACTAGTGCTGCCTGAACCATCTTGCAAGTATCCTTCTCAAACACTGTTTTTACACCTGCATCATCCAACTTGCTTACAAAAATTAGATTTATGGCCAATGCAGGAATATGCAGAACACTTGGAAGTGTTCTAACCCTTCCACCTTACAACTTCAACTTTACTTTTCTGCGACCAACGATTCGAGCCTTCCTATCATCCCCTAAGAAGACATCACCACCATCATATTTCTCATATTTGCAAAACCACTCTCTATGTGGAGTGAAGTGAAAGGATGCACCCGAGTCAATCAACCATGCCTCATGATCTACATGTGTACTTGAAGAAGCCATGTACACATCCCCACCTTCATCTGAGATGGTTTTTGACTCTGCAGAAGGAGCATCATCAAATCCCTTTCCTTTGTCAGGAGCTTTAGATTTACAGTCCCTTTTGTAGTGCCCTTCCTTTTTGCATTTCCAGCAAACTACCTTTATAGGTTTTCCTGGAGATTTAGATCTCCAACTCAATGACTTATTTTTGTTTCTGTTTTGGGACTGTCCTCATATAGACAAGGCATCACCATTCTAGTTGTCCATATTTTTTTGTCACATCTCTTCCGTCAGCAAAGATGAGACTATTTCATCAAACTGCAAGGCAGTTGCATTGCTACCTATTGCAATAACCATGCTATCCCACGAATTTGGTAGAGAACACAACAAATTGATGCACATATCTTCATCTAAAATTTTAATATCAACAGATAATAACTACTTACCACAGTATTAAATGCATTTAGATGCTTTGTCATCGAGTCTCCATATTTCATCCGCAGGTTATACAACTTTTTCTGTAGGAACAATTTATTCACCAAAGACTTAGATTGGTACAAAGTCCCTAACTTATCCCACAAAGCCTTAGTCATAGCTTCCCCTGATACATTTAGCAATACTGAATCTGAGACACACAATCGTATTGTGTTCTTTTCCTTGTGATCCAACTTCTTCCATTCTTCATTGGACACTCCTGTTGGTTTAGTACCCGGATCTATTGTGATCCACTAATCTTAATCCACCAATAGATCCTCCATCTTAAGTTTCTACAACTCAAAAATCTGACCATTAAATTTCTCGATCTCTATCTTTCCACTGCTCGTGATCTTCTTTCACCACTAAAATCAATCCTGCAGATTTCCCATTGAACAGGGTCTACCACAGGCCCGAGCGAAACCCCTCAGCAACAAAGGCATCCCCTTGAAGCCAAAAAAAATCTGATACCAAATGTAGGTTTTAACCCCATAAAAAAATTACCTGCATATGAATTATAAAACATAGAAAATAAACAATGCGAGAGAATTACACATAAAACACATATACACAAAGATTTTCCCCTGGATCCCGAAACCAGGACTACCAGATTGATATTTCATTATTTTCATTTCAATGTTACAATACATATTTATACATGCCGAAGCATCCAATACCATGGATCGAAAACCATCACATCCAAAACCATGGACTGAAAACCATCGCGCCCAAAACCATGTGCGGAAAACATGCACAAAACCATAGGTAGGTCTGCCCAACCTAATATAGAGTCCAAAAAAATTTCCCCCGGGGTGTTGCCCCAGACCCCGTAGAGGGGGCTACCTGTCCCCCCTCAAACCCCCTGGATAGGGGGGCTTCCCCCCCCTGTGAACCCCCCACTACACAATCTGCGCAACGAAGGGGGGGCTTCGCCCCCTCTCTAATCCCCCAGTTAACTACGTCGGCTAGTCATGGAAAAAATATAACACAACCCAACATTCTCACATGTGAGAAAAATTAGTGCAGAAAACTCATATTTTCTCTCTCCTTTGACTTCCTTCTCTCTCCTTTGACTTCAAATGATTTTTCTTCTTGTTCTTGCACAAAAATCGATGTGATGAGTTGAGTTATGAATGAGTTTGAGTTGACTTGTATTTATAGCTTTCTAAGAGGGTGAAATGGTTTTCACAAGGCCAATGCTTCCAAGGAGGGATGCCTTGGTCTTCGATTGGCTATTTGACTCAATAAAAATTCCTTTTCTTTTCTTACAAAAAGTCTAAATGGGACTTGACTCAAATGCATTTGTTTTGACTCGTAATAAATCCTTTTTTATTCAATTGAATCTATAAGCATGAAGAACATGCTTTTAACCAAGAATAAAAAAAATAGCACTAAATATAATAAATATATATGAGAAAAAATGCATTTTATTACATTATGAAGATTGACACTCGTTACATTTTTCAATGCACTAAGGATCAACTTCCCTTCATTATCTTGACCAAATTATGTTTAATACTAAGATTTATAATATGAACAATTTTTTTGCATTATACTTCTTCATCCATTGATCGTTGCCTTGATTTTATATGATTGAGATCTATTCTTTTGTTGAGCCACTGGAATGTTATTCCATGCACTTTCTTACTATACTAGATAGTTGATATATTCAAGTGGGTGTAAATGTTATATGTTATGTTTCTTTAGTCTTCCTTGATTACCTTTAGCTTATTTGTATCTATCATGGTTGAAATCAAGCTTTTTGGTTAAACATTTGGAAGGATTGTTCTTTACATTTAAGCAACAAGTTTAATTCATAGCAAATTTGTTTTCAAATTACTAGACATCTTGATGCCTTGACATAGTTTCCTAGCCAAAAATTGTCTTCAAGGGACAACATGATGAACACTAAAATAAAATTCAAATTGTTGCAACTAGTGATTTAGTTTCAAAGCATCGATCTCATCTTGACACAACTTGATATTGACCTCCACTTCCATTTTCAATAGGGATTGCTAGTGATTCACAACACTCAAACGGGGTTGACCTTTTTCAAGTTCTTTCTTTGACTTCTTCTCGATCTCCTCCTCTCTTATTGGACATCTACATTATAACCCTCGTATTCTTCTAATAGCTTGAGTATATTGGTCAATGATACCATGAGGAGATTTACATTATGGTTTATATCTGCAACTTGTACTTTTAGTTGTGAAAACCTCTCCTCTGCAAGATCAAGAGGGTTATTCACATATTCATTGGTCATGGCTAGGGTTTTATGACCTTTGGCTTAGCCAATCTAGATCCCCCACAAATCTCCATAATATACCAAAGAAGCTTCTTGTGATACTAATATGATTTGTAAAATTTCATGGATATTCCACTAGACAATTTGTCACAATAGATTTAATAAAATTATACCTAAAAACATGCAATGTACACTATGAAGGTTTATTTCTCTTTAAATTTATGGATTTGTAAATTATTGTTTACTATTTATGCATGCAAATTATAAATATGCAAAAAATAAAGAACATTGAAATAAAAATTGGAAAACCACAATTGACACATGATATATCCTAGGAAACCCTTTTGAGAGAAAACATAGCTGGAAGGTGAGGTTGTTATGCTCTCTTTCTCTCAATAGAAAATGGTTGCAAGTACAAAGAATTAAGGCTTGTGGCTTGTGGGCTAATATAGTGCACAAATCCTCTATGTGTCCTCTCTGCCTATCCCTCTCAACTATTATTCTTGTATGTGGAACAAACTTCACTAAAAAATAATGGAACCCTTTTCCTCCTAGTGGCTTGATTATAACATAGCCTAATAGCCTACTAATGGTTAGGTTTGACTCTTTCAATTCTTAAATATAGTTACAAGACAAAATCCTCTAGATTCTTATTCATCATGATCATGTGGCTATCCTTGGTTCCATAAGTAACGGGGTTGACATGGCATCCATTCGAATTATGGTGGAAAAAATAGGAAGGTCAACTTCTGAGTGGCATAACTTTTGCATTCAAAATTTGATTAAGGTGATTCTTGCATTGTTGGAAATGTCTTTATGTGTAGAATAGGAAAAGAAGATGCCACACTATAGTGGATAAGTTTTACCCCCCAAAAAAATGTCGTTTAATGCCTCAAAATGATCCCAAAAGGTTTTAGATCTTAATCTGCTAAATTGGGTCCCATTGGTAAAAATGGTCCTTTGAATTGATTCCTACACTTTTTGCACTTTAAAAGCATTGAGATGGATGAAAAAAAATATAATGATCCAATCTGGATCACTCCACCTAGTTCAATTCCCACATGTAACATGTTGAGCTCATAATGAGAATTTGAAGGGCTTAAACATGTTATTCCTCATATGGATTATAAAGATATGTCTCATAGTAAAAGAAAGGACTTGATTCTTATGAACTTAGCAAAATGAGCTAAAGTTTTGTAGTGACTTATCATTGGATCACAAAAATGGTGGAAGGATATGATTTTAAAAAAATGTTTTAATGGTTTCATCAAATATATCTTGAATGGTCTTGCTAATCTAAAAGTTGTGTAAGTGTTGATGGTGTTGGATCCGCCAACATTCAGGGGATCTCCCCGATATGAAGTCCCAACTAGACCTCACACCGTTAGGAGGAGTCCCAGCAGTGAGTGGTAATGTTATGCCTTGACTGTGAAAACGCACAGAGTGAAGTGCGGTAACTTTGGTAAGAGAAAGTGTATGACCCTATGGAAAGTCAATTGTGATGCATGAAGGTTTCAACACACGAAGGGAAAAGGAAGTGTGCCCCTTGTTATATCACCAAAAAATGACCACCTAGCCATTTCTAACTAGGTGGATCGAAATACACCATGTATGATTAATTTTACCATAGTAAAATCAATTTCACCATGGGAAATAATTTAGTAAACCATTTTTATTAAATTATTTTTGATTAAATAAAAAACTGCATGAGAATAATTGAATAAATCATTATTTATTTAATTTTCTCTAAGAATAATGATTAAATCATTATTTGATAATTATTCCTTGTCAGATTTGATTAAATCACCTAGGAATAACTAAATAAATCAACATTTATTTATTATTCCTTAATTCTATTATTGGAACACTGTTAAATCACTATTTAATAATTATTTCAATTTCACACCATTCTTAATCCTCGCAAAATAATTAATAAATCATTTTTTTAATTATTTCTAAATAAAGATATTTGACCATTTTGAATATATGTTCCCTCTCCAAAAAATATAATAAATTAGTCCTAACAGTTAGATCATGATTTGGTCAATATTATTTTATTATTCTCCATTTTTTAGATAAAACTAATACTTTGTTATAAATGGGAGGGTTTTCCATTCATTCTTCACCATGGTCATTATTATCGTCACCATTATCGTCTTCTTACACTTGAGTTCCCACATGAGTTCTACACATTATTTTGGGTTTTTCACACATTGAGAGAGAAAATAGATTACTGAAGCGTCAAGGGCTTCAAAGGACTCGTCCCACAAAGGGGGATTTATAGACCCTTTTGAAGATCTCCTTCATTAGGTGTTATCAATAAAGATTTATTATTCATTTTAAAATATTTCCATATTGGGATATTACATTGGATATATATTGTCGTTTGCTGTTTTGGATCACATATGTCTTTTTGTTGAAGGTTTTTCTAATCTTATTAGTGCAAATCTAAAGCGTAAGCAACCACAAATTGTTGTTAGGGTCACGTGTCACTAGTGACTTAATTGGAATGTTTTTGGTACACCTTCCATGAAATTTCATATTATCACCTTGGAAGCCTGTAATAGTACGCAACTTAAAAGGAACACACAAGCATAATGACATCACAAGCAAACATGTTGAATAGTCTACAAGTTAAGGTGACAAATTAATACAACAACACACATTCAACAAGATTCATACAAATGCCAATGAAATAGTTCATAAGCATGAGCGTAAGTTAAATAGCATACATGCAAATACAACAAGGATAGTCCTACTATATTCACAACATATGCATGAAAATGTGTCGTCTCTGAGTTTTATTATAAGTGAAAGTTCCATTTATACATACACCATTGACAGACCACTAGCCCCAATAGTGGAACATTAAATTAAAGAACACTTTCTCCTCCAAAGAAGTATACTCACTCTACACTATGGAGAAGACAAGCCTCTTCACAATACTCCCAAGCTCCATCTAAACCTAAGCCTAGCCAAAAGCTTGGCTCCCAAAATCCCCTTACATGAGTTATGAGGTTCTATTCATAACAAGGGGATGGGTGACCCTTCAACTCCCCTTTGTGACTTGTGGGCTACCCTCATGGCTCTTCAACTTCTTTCAAATGACTCACTACATTTCATCATGACTCTTCAAAGTCCAATATTGAGACTTGGAAATTCACTTTACAAAATAATCATAAATAATATTACATTTTACACTCATACCCATATAAGACAAAATAGGGTGGAGACAACTTGACAGCCTAACAAGAAAAAATACTATGATGCTTGATTTTGGGGAAACTATAGCTCAACAACTTACACTTGATGCTTCTTGGTCACATATTGGTTCCAAGCTTGGTATTGTGCGATGACATCCCCAAACTGTGTGATGGTGTTTGGCTTGAAGTGGACTCTAGCTTCCATGGCATATGGGTACAATGACTTGGAACCAAATTCAACTTCCCTCTGAAGCATGATAAACATTGTTCTAATTTGGATAGGACCATCGACGTAGTTCTGCATGTTTTGTCGGTCTAGCTCTAAATCTTCCTTGGTGGAAATTTGTCTCAGCTGCTCCAAGTACTCTTTGATCTCTTGCCGGACCTAGTTCCTAGGTTTGGCTTTGATGAGCCAGCCAACTGATGGGATCTTGTGTGTTTCACCAAGACATCCAAACTACTGAATAATCGTACATATGAGGCCTGAATGCTACCAATAAATGAGGCAAGATTCTTATTGTTATGAATCAACATTTGAACTCTCACTCTCCCAACTCTACTTGTGGCTTCATTTTCTTCCCTGAGTGAAGAGGTTCCTCTTTGTATCGTATTGTCCATTCTTGCACATAGGTAATGACAAATTGTATGTTATTGAGAATTTTAACAAAGGAAAACAGACAACTTCTTTATTTATGGTCACAAACTCCTCATCGAGGTTCTGCATGGTTTCTCCAAGTGTTGATACTTCAACAAGTATTGTTGCTCTCATCTCCTCCAAGTAGACCTATTCAGAAATTGTATTCTATGTTGTTGTGCAGATTTGTTTTGTCTCTTGCCTGGTAGCCTATAGGTTCATACCAATTTCTCATTCTCAGCCATAAAATACTAAATGTTTGATCTTGTACCACCTGCAAAGGCCAAGTTGGCTTCGGCAATGGAATTTGGATTCTTCCTAGTGTCTTCCATTATCACCCTTTCTCTAACGAATGCAAGTTATACATGATCATCCATAAAATGCTTTCTTTGTGCTTGTACAATCTTCCTTTGGAACTCATCAAATGATAGAATCTACACATCCATTACTGGATCATCATCAAGAGAAACAACATCCCCTTTCTCACTCGAGGCTGGCTCTGCCGCTGGACATGGTGGAGACTAAATGATGACTTGTGGTGCACTCGACATTAGGTCAACATCTTCATTATGTGGCTCGTGTTCCATCTCCTTATTTTTAACTTCAATCAAGTGCTCAATATGTTGAACAATCTTCCGATCCTGGATATATTCACCTTCCTCCTTAGCTAATAGCTAGTTATTTTCCTGCTCTTCAACCTGTATGGGCATTATTTCTCCTGTTATTTTTCCTTGCCTTTCTTCTTATTCTTGCTTTTGGTTCTCTTCTTGTTCTTTCCTCCTCTGCTCCCATTCTTCCTTAATTTTTTGTTCTTCTTCTTGCAACTTCAGTTTTGCTTCATGTAACCTCTACTTTTCTCTCTTCCTCTACTTTACTCTCTATATCCTTTACTTCCTCTTTGCTTCAACTGCTAAAGCTACTTTCATAAGAATAGGACCTTCTTTCATCTTGCAACTTTGTTCTTCCCCTGGATTGTCGACAATCTTTCCCATTCCCTTGTCCAGCATGGGATTATTGCCTTCTACTATTGTTTCTTTTGGAGTTGTTGCCCCTTGTGGAGTAGCATGTGAAGTCCTTGCTAAATTGATTGGCTCATGAAGTTTGGAAACATTGTAGAAATAACTCCATGGATCCTCCTCTGGCCAATGAAAATCCTCGTTGATTCACTAAAAGTGAATTCTCGCATAATGGTCTTTATAAATACTACGGGGATCAATAGATTAAAGTCTTGAGTACCGAATGAAAACTTCACTATCTTCTTTCCCTCGGTATCCATGAATATCAAGTTCTTTATCTTGTATAATGAAATTTACAAAGGGAGTGTGGGTCATGGTGCTTTCTTCTTCTTGTGCGAAGCTGCTGACAACCCCATGGCAAGATGATATGACACTCCTTGCATGAAGATATTGTCAGTGGCATACCTTGGTAAAACATGCAGTGACTTCTCTCCATCGAGCACTCTGAGGAAGGTGCCACCTGGTGAGGCATACCAATTTGCAATATTTGTTATTGCTTCCATTTCTCCTCGTGACATGCAAGGTGGTTCTTCATAAAATATAAGTTTGTAGAGCGGGATGATTAGATGGTCAGATAGTTTTTCCATTACTCCTTGATGACTACAATCCGATAATAACTTGCAATAGATATGTATGGAAATTTCTCGTGTTGTCCAAGTCCAGTTCATGCCAGGAAACTGATGTTGTGCGTAGATTGCATCCAGTAAATATGCAGACATATAAAACCTTGCTTTCTCACCCTTGGGAGGACTTCGGGCTTGTGCTACATGGGCTCTCAATTGTCGAGCCAACAAATTTGACCAGTTAAATGACTTCCCCTTGTTTACAACCTGGTTCAATAAGACTACCCACCCTTCAGGAAAGGTCTACATGCTCTACTGACCATGGATCTTGCAAACTAAGATAACTAAGAGTTGGTAGGCCTTCCTGAGAGGCTTTGTCTTGTATGAATGGGCGAGTTTCTATCGAAAATTCAATGGTTCTTTCACCCAACCTTTGACGATATCTCTTGTGTTCACATAGCTATTGGTGGCATAGAAAAAAGAGTCCATGAGCTTCACTGGCTCGAGCAAGTGATACATGCACTGATAATCTTCTGCTAGAAAGGTAGCAATATTTTATCCACTGGCACTACTCAATGACATGGTCTTTTCGTCAATGTGTGAAACAATCTAGCTGATGATGTTTTCACATGGGAAGGTTGGATATCTACATGCAACATTGTGTAGTCCTGACTGCTGGACACTGAGATAAACCTATCAGTCCTCTAGATTTGCCTCAAGGCTCTTTGTTGAAATTAAATTCATTAACTTGCTACCATGTTAGTGTTGACCCCTTTTCTATAAAAAGTTGAGTTTCTGCATACACTGGAAAGTCTATTGGTGTTTGTTCAACTGCTTCCCTAGTACTGGTTTTAGTGGTGCCTTTTGAAGCAACTCTCGCTATTGCCATGGTAACAATGGCTACTAGAGTGTGGTACCTATGAGACAAAAAGGAAACTCATGGCAAGCAAACATTAGCCTTTTGAGAATCTAACTTCAAAGCATGATCAAGCAGCAAAACGGGCAACTGATATGGGGGATTGTATAATTCTCATCAACAAGCAAGGGAGATTGGTTGTGGGAACTGCGCACTGCACAGTCCCAATAGGCAATGGTGCAGCCTGCGGCTTGAGACTGCGCAATGTGTAGTTCAACCTAAGAAGAGAATACGTACTTCACAATGCACAGTTGGGCTAACCTATATTGCACATCGTGTAGTTCCAGAGACCAAGCACTCAGCTTGAGCCTTAGGATTGTGTAGTGCCCAACTGGGCAAGGAAAAATATGTCCAAGGAAAGTGTAGATTTGCCTGGTGGAAGTGTGAAAAATGAGCATAAGTCAGTAATGATGTGATCTTCGGTTCATATTTGACTAGGTATGAATAAATCAATGTATGTCAAGTTTAGAAACTAATCAACAAAAGGAAAATGAAGTATGTGAGGAGAGTTTCAGTAACGACGACCATCGGTGCAAAAAAATTAAAATCGATGTGATACTTGGGAAAGGCAAATGAAACTTTGGAACAACACTTCTACAAGCTAAAATAATTTGAAACACCAGCAACCATGAAGAGAAATAAGAAAAACAACACTAACACAAGTGAAATGAAAAAAAGCAACAGAAAAAGTGGAAAAAGACGATAAAAGCGAAACTCACCCATAAAGCAACGATGACCACACCGAAGGTTCCTTTATCTCCACAGGAATGTTAGAGATCCAATATCGAATGTGAAAATGAGCTCTAGAGGCACTGATTAAATATGTTTTGGTAAATTAGGGTTTATGGCGTGCATGCCTAAAATCAAGGAAAAAGTGACACTTGGTAGAAGTTTATAAAAATAGTGATTGTGCGTCCTTCAGGATAATAATAATGGACCCCTATTTTTTAGGAATACTTTTTACTTTTAAGTTATTTTGCGTTTTTTTCTTTTCCGGGGAAACTTGCCATACATGTTGTTGGGAAATATTGCACAATTCTTGGGAACTAGGCAACTTTCCGACTCAGTGCATTGCGCAGTTTCTAAGCTCAGTGAGGGATTGCATAGTTTCTGGGCTCAATGTTGGGCTTCTTTCCATGATTTCATATTTTCTAAGCGCAAGGCTAACTTCCAACCTGAACTGAACAATTCCAATCATCAAGGTTGCTTGCCCTCCAGGATTGCATAGTTTCTGGAGGCAAGCCCAAATTTGTTGAGTGACCAAGTCAGGAGGTGAGCTTATGAGTTAGAAAGGCCAGTTAAGTGTGGAAACAAGCAAACACAAGAAAAAATTAAAATGATAAGTCTTAATCAAATCACAAGTACTTGAAAATCAATAGTACAAGTGTAACTCTTGTGGATAGGAAGGAAGGCTCCAAAATCGAAGGATAGGAAAAATTTTGAAGGTTGGTTGTAGCCACTATAACACTAGTGATAGATTGGTAGAACTTCAACTCTCTATATGGATATTATCTCATGAAAAGCAGGTCTAACTCTTCCAGAAGTATTTTTTAGTTAATTGATTTTTGCAACTTTTCACTTAGTCCGAGTTAAAGATATAGTCCCTACCATTCTCTTCATCAACAATACACATATGAATCCAAGTCATATTGAGTTATTTCGATTAGGGGTGAGGAGTATATAATATGCACAAGTAAAATAAAATGCCAGAGTCTTAGTTTTCATCTCTGGTGTTGCTCCATTGCCAGCAGACCTTAACAGTACCTCGATGGAGTCACTTCAGGAATGCAAACATTGCTATGCTACTAGCGAGCCCGAACAGTACCCCGCGGAGTTACCTAATTCACGTCTCTGCGCATGAACCCTTTCCCTTCTTTCGCCCTTTATTTCATTTTTTTTTTTATTTGTTCAAAGAATTGTGCATAGGCACTTATTTATTTCATGGGGGCGAAAGAGGGATCCTGACTTATTGATAGTAGAAGAGGTTGTCCCTTCAAAGAAGGGTATTTGTATACACCTTTGACATAATTGTTAAGGTTTTCCTCCCCTCCTTACTCTACTTGACTTAGTTGATGCTGGCCCTAATTTTGGTCCATTTTTTCTTAAGGAAACTTACTTAATTCTTATAATATCCATCCATTTTCCATCACATCCACCTCATTTTGATGTATTTTATGCATATTCAGGTATTTAATTTTAATTTTGCAATTTTTAGAAGTTTTTATGAAAATTGAATTTTAAGTGCAATTTTTGGACAGAATAAGAAATTCCCATAATAGCTATATGGATGCCATATTTGTAGGACGCCTGGGCTCGAGCTGGATACATGTATGGAAATCTTGGGAACTAGGATTGAACTAACTCCAATTGGTTCGGTCAAAACAAGCTAAATCAAGCTCGATCAAAGCTGGTCAAACAGGACTAGTCATCCAGAAAATTCCTAGGAAACAGGACAACTTTATGATTTCATGGGATTGTCCATATTTTTAGTGATAGATTGGATGGATTCGACTTGGATAGATGGATATGAGTAGATATAGTTGTTAGAGAGACTTTATATCAGTTTATTTCATGATCTTCTATTTAAGCCAAAACTTTGAAGGCTTATGGCATGTAGTTTTGTATAATTTTATGCTGAGACATTTGAATATTTGAAGTTAATTTGAAAAAGTGTTCTACTTCCATTTTTCCGTTCATTGGTGTGGATGAGTGGCTGAAGTTGCAGTAGTTGATAACATCCTCAAGTGTGCAAGGCAAGGGTGGAGGGACCCCACTCCAAGCTAAGTACACTTCATTGTTAAACTAGCTTAATTTTCATGAACTAGTTGCTTCAGATTTGTTTACTTGTTTTGTTTCAGATTTGCTTATTTGAATTGATGTGTGATGATTTATGTTACTGATGAATTTTAGTTTGTTTATCATTTTGATAAGAAGGGACAACAAAGTGTTCAAGTTGAACCCTCCTTCTATTGAGTTAATGGATCAAAACTAGAATTCATCTTTATTGTGTTCAAGTAGTTTTATGCAATTTCAATTCTCTAACAATAGCATAACAATGGGTGAATTTGTGAGGAGGAATATCGAAGATCTCTTAAGTTAGGAGTCTCCTTCATTGTTTATTTATGCATCTTAAGTTGTTGTTAATTAATGATTTTTGATTTCTATTCATCAAGTGATATTGTAGACTAAAGACACAAATGGATCCCTTAAGTTAAGAGCCACTTCATCTCTCATACATTGTAGAAGTGAATTAGAAATTGTTTAAATAGATTTATATTTGTAATATGCACTTCCTTAATTCTTCATATTTTATCTTCTAAGCTTGGCTACATTTGATATCCATACATTGTGGACATGCCTCCAAGTTTTACAAACTTGGATTGATAATGAATACTTGTGTTAATTTGTGTTAATAAATTAGCCCAACATTTTGGTGCCATTGTCGGGAGTCATTCATCAACCCAGTCAAATAGAAGATAAAAAAAAAAAATCTAAAAAAATTGATAAAACAAAAAAAAACAAAAAAAATTCAGTTATGTTATGTTTTTCTTAGTTATGTTTCTTTATGCCTAGAAATAAAATCCTAAAGGTAGATTTATTAAACAAAACCCCCCATCAATAGAAGTAGGACCATCAAAACTAACCACATCAGTTGCTGGTAAACCAACAATAGAGGAATTAGAAGAAAAACAAAGAACAGGACAAAGATTAACTTTAATTGAAAGACAAACCTTGTTAGTCTAGGAGGTGAAAAGAAAACAAACTCCAAAAGAAAAACTTACTTCAGGAAAGCAAAAAGAAATTGTTAAAGTAAATCAGCCCATTTTTGATTTCATATATCAACCTATTTTCGAAAACAAACAACAACCTGAATCTCAAGTTTTCATCAAAATAGTTGAAGCTATGGCAGAAGAAGGGAAAGGATCTGTTATTCTTACTCCTGAACAAAGACTTGAATATGAAAGACAACAAAGAGAATGGAGAAGACAAAGAGAGGAAGAAGCAAAAAGAGAAAATGATAGATAGAGAGAAGAGGATAGGAAAAGACAAGCTACTTTTGGCTTTCCAATATTAGATACAAGCACAATATTATGAGAAGATGTGAAAATGAAAAACATTCCACCTTTTGTATTGCCTAAGTTTTATGGAATGTCAACGGAATATCATAATTCATTTATGTTTGAATTCGACATCTTGTGTAGAACTTATGGATACACAGATGACACACACAAACTTCGTCTCTTTCCTGCTACTTTGAAAGCAACAACATTAAAATGGTTCATGGGTTTAGGAGAGTGAACAATAACTTCTTGGGATGACACGAAGAAAATGTTTCTTAAAAAATACTCAGCCTATTGTAGGCCTAGGGACTCGAAATAGGATGTTTTCAAAATGACACAATAGGAAGACGAAAGTTTAGAAGAATACTTAGAAAGATTTGCTTACAATCTACAAAAATCTAAACAACACTCGATAAACCAAGAAACCATTCGAACAATCTTTCTCAAAGGTATAAGAGATGAATACCTTGACATTCTAAATGTAATGGGCAAGGGTGACATTTCAAACTTGCCATTTAATAAAATTGTAGAATTATGTCAAAAATATTCTAGAGGAAAATCAAAAGATGGAAGAAGAGATGTTAGTTCAAAAGCATCAAAATCAACAACAGGAGGGGTAACAA
>APFE030904492.1:40403-89922 GCA_000404065.3 Pinus taeda
TTCCAGATCTCTGAGTTTTCTTTGTGGCTGAATGGACAGAGGGCCCCTGCTCATTTCTGCCACTGTAAAGTATTTTATGTGCAGTAGCATTTTCTTTACTTGTTTATTTCCTTAAGCATGTATAGTTTCTTTTATTTGTTTTTCCTTCTTTCAAGCTGATCAGTGTTATTTCCTTGCAGATTTCTTTTAGCCCAGGATTTGTGTGTGTATTTGCTTTAATGTCTAATGGTAGTTGCAGTTGTCTTATTCATTATGCTGCCCTCTTTACTCTGTTTTTTCTAGATTAGCTTTAGCATAGTTCTACAAGTTGGATGCTAACTAGTTTATGCTCTCTTTATCATGAATAGCTTATCTTTCAAGAGAACAGAATATTGATTAATTGCAGCTTGTATTTGAGTAGATTTGGCTTGTGAGACTAACACTTTTTTCCACTTGCTTACACACAATCACACATGTAGGAGCAGTATGTTGGAAAAGGTCTAGTAGTGTTACAATTTGTCAATTAAAGTAGATTAGAATTTTTATCAATTCTTGGATTTGTTTTCAGCTCCCTTCTCATCGTGTTTTATGCAAATACGCAGTAGAAACAGAAAGTTAGAAGGAGATTATCATTAATATCAATCCTTGAAGTGATTTTCTTATTTCTTTTATTTGCAGCAGTATGGATAGAGACTAATGTCATTAGATTGTGGTCATTTACTTTCAAGTCATTTTCTTTCAAGCCATTTACTTTCAAGTCATTTTGATTTAAGTTCTTTTCTCTTACAAGTTCAGCAAGCAATTAGAAACCACCATCACACACACTTTCACTCATATAGAAATCACTTTCACACACTTGCACTCATTTGTCTATAATCATCATTCCATTTTAGGAAGATAAGTTAATCATAAACAACCCCCCTAAAACAACAAAATCTCTAAGAAAGTTACTTAAGTACATATAGTACACCCTCACTTCATCAGCTTACGAGCCCCGGGTTGACAATTAATACTAGCAATTTAGATAACAATAAATTGAATAAACAATAAATTAGCCCAACATTTTGGTGCCATTGTCGGGAGTCATTCATCAACCCAGTCAAATAGAAGATAAAAAAAAAAAATCTAAAAAAATTGATAAAACAAAAAAAAACAAAAAAAATTCAGTTATGTTATGTTTTTCTTAGTTATGTTTCTTTATGCCTAGAAATAAAATCCTAAAGGTAGATTTATTAAACAAAACCCCCCATCAATAGAAGTAGGACCATCAAAACTAACCACATCAGTTGCTGGTAAACCAACAATAGAGGAATTAGAAGAAAAACAAAGAACAGGACAAAGATTAACTTTAATTGAAAGACAAACCTTGTTAGTCTAGGAGGTGAAAAGAAAACAAACTCCAAAAGAAAAACTTACTTCAGGAAAGCAAAAAGAAATTGTTAAAGTAAATCAGCCCATTTTTGATTTCATATATCAACCTATTTTCGAAAACAAACAACAACCTGAATCTCAAGTTTTCATCAAAATAGTTGAAGCTATGGCAGAAGAAGGGAAAGGATCTGTTATTCTTACTCCTGAACAAAGACTTGAATATGAAAGACAACAAAGAGAATGGAGAAGACAAAGAGAGGAAGAAGCAAAAAGAGAAAATGATAGATAGAGAGAAGAGGATAGGAAAAGACAAGCTACTTTTGGCTTTCCAATATTAGATACAAGCACAATATTATGAGAAGATGTGAAAATGAAAAACATTCCACCTTTTGTATTGCCTAAGTTTTATGGAATGTCAACGGAATATCATAATTCATTTATGTTTGAATTCGACATCTTGTGTAGAACTTATGGATACACAGATGACACACACAAACTTCGTCTCTTTCCTGCTACTTTGAAAGCAACAACATTAAAATGGTTCATGGGTTTAGGAGAGTGAACAATAACTTCTTGGGATGACACGAAGAAAATGTTTCTTAAAAAATACTCAGCCTATTGTAGGCCTAGGGACTCGAAATAGGATGTTTTCAAAATGACACAATAGGAAGACGAAAGTTTAGAAGAATACTTAGAAAGATTTGCTTACAATCTACAAAAATCTAAACAACACTCGATAAACCAAGAAACCATTCGAACAATCTTTCTCAAAGGTATAAGAGATGAATACCTTGACATTCTAAATGTAATGGGCAAGGGTGACATTTCAAACTTGCCATTTAATAAAATTGTAGAATTATGTCAAAAATATTCTAGAGGAAAATCAAAAGATGGAAGAAGAGATGTTAGTTCAAAAGCATCAAAATCAACAACAGGAGGGGTAACAAGTGCAGAGATAGGAAGCTTGCTGGAAAACTTTGAAACTGATATTCTAAGTACATTAGGGACAGAAGTAGATGTTCTAAAAGCAAACAAAAAGAAATAAGAACAAGAACAAATCTTAGCAATCTTTTGTCCCAAATGTAGAAAGAAGCATGCATTAAGAGAATTTCCTTTAGATAGTGTTCAAGTATGTGGCCTTTGCACAGAAAACCATTCAACAAAAAACTGTCTAAAGTTGAAAGAATTGCAAATGAATCTAATGGAAGAAGTACAAGGAGCAGAAGGTTTCTATTATGTGGCACCAAGAAGGCCTTGGAAGCCAAGGATTTCTCAACAATTCCCTCAACAAAACTATTAGTATCCTCCTTAAAACTCTTGGAATACCTCAATGCCATGGCAAGCTTGGCCCCCACAACAATATCAAAACCAACCTGCACAAGGTTGGAGAGGATATGGTTATGGAAACTAGCCACCTCAACAAATGTATCCTAAACAATACAAATAGCAATACCAACAACAATATCAACAACCATTCCCATACCAATAGTTCCAACAATATCCACAATCCATGCCATTTCCACAACAGAATCCCACACCATTACTAACACAACAACAACAATTACAACTGCCTTCAAACCAAACCAAACCAACTCAACTACCAATGCAACTAGTGGTAAATCCAAGCAACAAAATGGATAAACCTCAACAAATGTATCCTCAACAATACCAACAATAATACCAACAACAATATCAACAACCATTTCGATACCAATAGTTCCAACAATATCCACAATCCATGCCATTTCCACAACAGAATCCTGCACCATTACTAGCACAACCACAACAGCTACAACTGCCTTCAAACCAACCCAGACCAACTCAACTACCAGTGCAACCAACGGCAAATCCGAGCAACAAAATGGATAAACCAACATACAACATGGAAGAAGAAACATATTTTCCAACATACTCCATTCTTCCCATAACTGATGTCAATTTAAGGTCTAGGAAAGTACTGCATAAGAATTCTCCTCCGATCATAGAAGACCCAGCTGAACAAGGAGAACAACCTGAAACATCACATTCAAAAAATCAAAGTTAGAAAGGAAAAACTATAATAACTCAAACACCACCCTATCCAGAGAGTTTAGTAGAGCAAAAAATTCAAATGACCCTTCCCGAAATTGATATTTTGGATGAATTGAAAAATGCTTATGTAAAAATTACTTTATTACAAGTGATCAAAGAAATACCAATTTATGCTAAATCAGTAAAGGAATTATGCATCAAGAAAACTAGTAAAAAGAAGAAGGATCCTACTACAATCCAAGTCATTGGGAAACTAGCAAGCCTCATGTCTACAAAGATAGTAGTAGAAAAATATATTGAGCCTGGTATCCCTATGGTTACTATTTCAATAAATAATTTTTCAGTTCCAAACACATTGATAGATTTGGGAGCATCTATAAATGTAATGAATACATAGACAATGAAACATTTAGATTTAAACAACATTAGCTCTACTACTACAATCTTAGAGTTAGCAAATAGATCTAAAGTTATACCAGAAGGAATATTAGAAGATATCATAGTCTCTTTGGATTCATGGGAGTATCTTGTAGACTTGCTCATTTTGTAGCCAAAAACAAACTTGGGAGGACATCCTCTAATCTTAGGTAGACCGTGGTTAGCCATTGTTGATGCCTTTATAGGATGCAGATGTGGAAGTATGATTATTGCACATGGAGATGAGAGAAAACACATCACACTTTATTCTCCAGCACAAGCACCTTCTTTAGTATCAATGTTTGAAGGACAAGAAAAACAACAAACTAAATCAGTTCTATGTATTAACCAAGTGTTTGATCTTAGAGAAGAAGAGGAGAATGAAGATCTATTGGATCTTTTCATCTTAGAACCAAATATTTCAGAGAAGCTTAGAGTAGCTCAGTATGAAGTGCAAGTAATCTTTTGAACCACTGTTTTCAGGAAACATGCACAATCCAATCACTACAAGAATCATTCACAAATATTTTTCCTGTAAACACAATTACCAATACAACAACTAAAACAATTCAAATTTATCCTGGAAAACATTTGAACATTGGTAACAACTTAAAATCGTCACAAGAGCAAGAGGTAATAGCATTATTACAGAAGTACTCAAAATATTTTGCCTGGGATTACATAGATATGCAGGGAATTCATCCCAGCACATGTATCCACCACATCTACACTGATGACCAGATTAAACTAGTAAGGTATCCTGAAAGGTGGATGAACCCCATGATGAAGGAAATAGTGAAAGAAGAACTAAAAAAACTATTACAAGTTGGGTTCATCTATCCTATATCTGACAGTCAATGGGTTTCTCCGTTAATGATAGTGCCAAAGGAAAATGGGAAGTGGAGGATCTATGTAGATTACCGGGAATTGAATAAGGCAACATTAAAAGATCATTTCCCACTATCGTTTATTGACCAAGTCCTAGATGCATTAGCTGGGAAGAAATTCTTTTCTTTCCTAGATGGGTTTAGTGGGTATAATCAGATTAGAGTACAAATGGAAGACCAGGACAAAACAACATTTACCTGCCCATGGGGAACATATGCATACAATGTTTTGCCATTTGGGCTATGTAATGCCCGTACAACTTTCCAAAGAGAAGTTCTGGAAATATTTGTTGATTTGATCCCTGAATGTGTAGAAGTCTACATGGACGACTTCATAGTATATGGAAACACATACGACGGCTTGAAAAAGTTTTGAAATGATGCATATAGACAAATTTGTCCCTGAGTAATGAAAAATGCTACATGATGTTAATAGAAAGGACAGTGTTAGGACACCATATTTCCTCATTAGGAATTAAGGTGGACCCAACCAAAATACAAGTCATTGTGAATTTAATGCCACCTACAACTCAAGAGGAGGTAAGAAGTTTCTTGGGTTATGCAGGCTATTATAGACGATTTATTGAAAATTTCAGTAAAAGAGCATAGCCCCTATTCAAGTTACTTGCAAAGGAAGTTGAATTCCAATGAACAAATCATTGTCAAAATGCATTTCAAATATTGAAAGAAAAACTATCAATTTCCCCCATTCTTCGAGAATCGAATTGGTATTTTCCATTTCATATTTCTACTAATGCATATGATACTGCTATAGGTGCATCACTTGGACAGAAAGAAAACCTGTTCGATTATGCTATATACTTCATAAGAAAAAACTTAACACCAACAGAATTGAACTATACAGTCACAGAGAAAGAAATGTTAGCTGTAGTACATGTAGTAAACAAATGCAGGCATTACATAATAGGCTACCAAGTGTTCATTCACAGAGACCATTCAACAATCAAATACTTAATGAACAAAGCAATCACAAATGGTAGAATAACAAGATGGTTACTGTTAATGCAATATGGTTTCAAACAATTTCCCAAATGAACATTTGTTTGCAATAACTGCAAAAACACCATGGTTTGTAGATATAGCAAACTATTTATCCTCTGGGAAATTACCAACCCAGTTCACAAAGAAACAAAAATGAAAGATCATTAGAGAAAGCTTTAGATATAGTTGGGTGAATGGTGATCTGTTTTATACTAGCTCTAATTTGATAATAAGAAAATGTGTTAGAGAAGACGAAATAATAGAAATTTTGAAAGCATGTCATGACGATCCATGTGGTGGTCATTTTGCAGACAAGCGAACAACTTACAAGGTGCTACAACTTGGCTACTACTGGCCAACAATCTTCAAAGACTCCAAAGCCTATGTCAAAAGGTGTGACAGTTTCCAAAGAATAGGAAGGCCAATAGTATCAGATGAAATGCCACTTAAGCCACAAGTGCTGATAGAACTATTCGAGCAATGGGCTTTGGATTTTGTGGGGCCAATAAATCCACCATCAAATGGAAAGAAGTACATCTTGGTATGTACAGACTATGTAACTAATTGGGTTAAGGAAAAGGCAGTAGCAAGAGCAACAAAAAATATAGTGGTCACATTCCTCTTTGAGGAAATCTTTGTCAGATTTGGGGTACCAGGACAAATTGTGATTGACTAGGGCACACAGTTCACTTCAAAACTTGTTCGTGATCTTACAAAAAAGTACAAGATCAAACACAGAAAATCAACTCCATACCATCCTCAAGAAAACACACACTTGGAGCCGACAAATAAAGTCTTAGAAAATATAATGACAAAGACAGTACAGATGAACAAGAAGGACTGGTTAGAAAAGTTAAGAGATACACTATGGGCATATATAATAACATGGAAAAACACAACTGGGTTCAGTCCATACCAGTTAGTGTATGGAAAAGAAGCCCTGTTACCCATAGAATTTCAGATACACACATTCAAGTTAGTAGCAAAGTTAGGATTGGAACTGTCTGAAGCACAACAACAATGGATAATGGAATTTAATCAACTGGATGAATAGAGACAAAAAGCAATGGAACACACAACATTGGTGCAACAACAAATAATGAAATGGCATGATAGATTCATCAAGAATAAAACATTCAACAAGGGCGACTGGGCATCACTGCTTGACTCCAAATTCAAAGATTTCAAGGCAAAGTTTACAATTCATTGGCTGGGGCCATATGAGATAGAAGAAATCTTTGATAATGAAGTTGTTTAGACAAAAACAATTGATCAAGAGTCTACTTCATTTCTAGTTAACTGACATATGCTTAAAGTTTACAATAAGCCTATCAATAAAGAAGACTTTGTGAAACAAATGACAAGAAACATTGATCTGGAAGTAATGGAACAACATAGAAATATGCCTTCTAGTACTCCAGAAGAAGAAGAATAATAAAAAAAACATAATAATAATAAAAATAATAATAATAATAAAAAGTTTGCTAGTGAAAACCAAGCAACTCGCACAAAGCAAATAAGAATTCATGGAGGAAAACCAAATAGTTTGGCCTGTAAGAATTCACAATTTTTGTTTTATTCTCACAATAGTTTGATTTTGCAGAATGAACTTCCAAAACAAAACAGGACTTGAGGATAAGTCTTCAGATAAGCAAGGGGGAAGTTGCAAAAGGAACTCAGTTGAGTAGTTGGAAGTTTGAGCAGTTAGATTGAAGAAGGAACTTGAATTGTATCGCAGAAGGGACCTGCAACATTATTGGAAGCATTGCGCAGAAGGGACCTAAAATGTTAGAGAAAACAATGTATATACTGCATAAAAAAATACATGGCAATAGGGACCTGAATCTTCAAGAACCAATTGCAGGAGGGACCTGAACGACATCAAAAATCAATGAACCTGAATCAATGAAGGATGCAAGAACATAAAGCAAAAATAAAGTCTATATTTCAATCTATCCTAGACATTTCATCAAAGACATTTGACCAGAAGAAATCATCAAATACTATCAGGGAGTAAAAGTATTATGAGTACAAAGTTTTGCTCTTGAAAATTCAAAAATTTTGAATTTTTTTTAGAGATTGTTAAAATTAAGCTAGTACTTGAATGCATATTTTACTTACATATTCATTTCATTACCTTCATCCTATTGTTTTTACTTACATATTCATTTCATTACCCTCATCCTATTTATATATCCATACCCATTATCCTACATTTAATCCTATAAGCATCCTCCAAATATTCATTTCATATTCTATACTTATATTCCACATTCCATTTACATATTCGATATTCGTTTCATTTTGTAACCCTAAGTATTTTTCTTTTGAAAAGAAAAAAGGATCAAAATAAAGGGTTCAATAAATGAAACCCTATAACCTGCATAACCATATACAACATTAATATCAAGGAATTAATTTTAAACATGACCTAAATATGGTCATTTTGAAATTAAAAGATATATATTGAAATAAATACATATGGAAACATGCACATTATAAAGTAATATCAAGTGGAAGAAATCAAAATAATTTATTTTGATGAGTTATAAATAAAAGCACATAAGAATGATACTATTGAAGTGCAAGGGTTATTATAATAATAGTGTAATGACAATACAATGCAAACACATGTTACGAGTGCTTCGGAGGAATAAGCCATAGGTGATGGAGGTAATGGATATGAGGGAAAGGTACAATGATAGTTGAATGGAGACAAGACCATAAAACCATGCAATCAAAACTATTCAACATGACGATCAAAACACAATGCATGACAATACGAGCCAGTGGTAATAAAACATATGGTATGCAAAAAATAAGATGACATGAGTGATATATTAGTCAAGGTCAAGCAATAAACATTGCAACGGTACTATGGGTTGGTATGCACGATGCCCACGATGGAATGAAGGATGGCCACGATGGAAGCAATTAGAAAATGTAGCAAGAGAAACAGTCAAACAAAATTTAAAAATACAACAACGAATGTTTCAGAACAACGTCGAGAGTTTGCATTCAACAAAGCTTCACACATACTCCGCGATTGTTACACACAGAGCGTGGTGAATGTCGTTCCCTCTCCACCATCACAACCATTTTGAAGGCTCAGGGATAACAACAAAGTGTTGCATAAGCCATTAGCGCATAGTTGTGAGCCTGAAATGAGTGGTTTGGGAGAAGAAACACAAAAATAGAGGAAAGAGAACCGAGAAGGAGAAGGCAGGAGATATAGCAGATGGAAATTAGAGTGATAAGAAGGAAACCTGGAGAAGATTAAGAGATAAGCCAAGGAGACTAGCAAAGAAAGTGAAGTTATTTGAAGAAGATCTCATGAGAAGCAAGGTAAGATCGAAACTTGATCTCCCTCAATGAATGCAACAAATGTTTATGAGAAAATCTCGGGATTCTTTTTATAAAACAGAAGTTAAACTCAGGGATATGGAAAGCACTCCAACCTCCATTTGTCATTTGTTAAAAGTTGTCTCTGCCATCAGTAAAAGAATAAAGGTTTTGAAGTGAAGTTTAACAAGTGGCAACCATTATGAAATGCCGGTTAGTTGAGTCATGACAAAGAGAAAATCAAGACAAATCATTGCAGATAGGTAACTCAACTTAGATCCTTGACGAAATCACCAAATTGAATAACGCAACAAAGTGTTTAAGTGAGATTGAGTAATGAAACAAAGTGTTTTAGTGTAGTTTTGAAAACACATGGTTTCGCCAAGTTAAAACTGAGTGTTTAGTTGTAATTTTGATTACATAAACACGTGTTTTCAGTAAAGATTGGGTAGTGAGACAGAACAATAAGTTAAAGTCTGTTGCATAAATAAATGTCTATACCAAATTGGTCAACGAAAACATAGTATTGAACTTGTATTTGAAAGCATAAAATAAATGAATTCGTTGAATATTCAGTGAAATATTTATGTTTGATTATATAAATAGTGAGTTCAAATTGTATAAACAATGAGTTCAATTGCATAAACAGTGAGTTCAAATTGCATATTCAATTGCGTGGACAATAGGTTTAACTGCATACATAGTGGCCTTAATTAAACAACCAGTGAATGAAGAAATGACTCCAGTCTGACATATGAATGAGTTTTATAACTATAAGAGAGTGATAAGAAGAATGAAAATCAAAAGGAGAAGTGATGATATGATTTTGTTTTTTTATATAAAAAAAATTCAAAATCAAAACAGAGTTCGATTTTCAATTTCCTTCTTATAAACAATGATATGCATAAAGAGGAATACTTCATTTGTATGGATAGAAAAAAGTTTTGATGAAAGAGGAATAG
This sequence comes from Pinus taeda, assembly GCA_000404065.3. Lineage (NCBI taxonomy): Eukaryota > Viridiplantae > Streptophyta > Pinopsida > Pinales > Pinaceae > Pinus > Pinus taeda. Next base: position 50,395 of record APFE030904492.1, read on the forward strand.
AGTTGAGAATGGATTTTACATCCGAATAATTAACTTGTTTTTGTTTTCATTCACAGAGGTTAATGTTTAAAAAAAAACAATGATTCATTGTTGCAGAGAGACAAAGACTAAAACAAACCTGGTTTTATCATTCTAAATAACATTAGGAGAAAGGTAAGCCATCCTACAAACTGAATCAAAAAGGATTTTTATGCATAATGATTGTTATTTTCATTGTTAAAAATGAAGTTAATGATAGTAGAAGGGTATATCCACTGGTTTTTAGAAAATATGACCACTAGGATAGAGCCAAGATTTCAAATAGAACAATGGAAGAAGGAAACAATAGAAAAATTGTATCAAGTAGGGCTTATAAGGTTTCTATAGAGGTTTAATGGTCATAGTGAGGGTATAACAAGAGAATTTGTGAATAACTATACTCAGGAGAAAACAAGGGTAGGGAACCTAACCATTACAATGACTCGGGAATACATTTCCCAAGCATTAGACCTTCCACTGATAGGGGAAAATTATCACAAAGGTCTACATTTCAAGGAGAAAGCATGGATTTTCTTCTTGGAGAAAAAAAGGAAGGGAGCCTTTGATAGAACCAAAGGCATACCCAGGAAGTGGTTCAATGAGCCATGGGGAGAACTAGTCTTGATTATTCAGAAATTATTCACTTGTGATAGGGGATATAGTGTAGCACATTTGTATCATATTAGGCTACTCCAAAACATTAAGGGAGAGGTCAAAATAAACTTACCATATTTCTTCTCCAAAAGTCTCATTAAGATGATAGTAATAAATGAGAAAAAACCAAGAGAAGCTCAAGTTTATCATCAGGGACTAATAAAAATTCTAGTAGAGCATCAAGTAAAAACTCAGGGCATAATTTGGAGAGAGTTTTAATCCAAAACTAGTATGAAGAACAGGTCATTGAGGAACAAAACAAAACAGAGCAGGAAATAAGGGGCATCATGAATTCACCACTTTATCCCAGAACCAAGTCTAAGAAGCAAACCAACACTATTATAGTTGGAAAGGAAACATCCATCATATCCACTCCTAGGAGGCTTAGGAGGAAGAGCCCAATAGAAACAAGTAGCAAGGACCAAGAAGTGAAAATTGTAGAAACATGTTCTACAAAGAAACAGGTAGAGGATATAATTGAAAGATTAGAGAAAGAAGCTCTAGAGAAATACTCATATTTTGATGTTGTGGCAGACACATCCTTTGCAAAAGAGACATAAGAACTTGAAAAAGAGTTACACTTGAGCAAAATCAAAGAATTAACAGACCAACTAGAAATAAACAAGATTATGGAAAAGCACTTGAAGAAGGAAAATAAGGCATGCAAGAAAATTAATGCAAAGTTAGTTAAGGAGAATGAAAAATTAATTGAAGAGATAGGAAAACTAAAGAGAAAGAATGATATACTTTGCAAATAGGCATTCAAGTGGTTTAAAGAAAAGAACATGTGGAAAAACAAATATGAAAAGCAGAAGGTCAAGACTACTATGTATAAAGAAGAACACAACATGGGGATAGATTATCTGTTAGAGGAAGCACAACATGAGGCATCAGGGTCGAGAACAAGATTCACAGGAGGGGTTAGGAGATCCAAGAGGAAGAAACAATCATGAGGACATGCTTGAGAATCAGTAAGGGGGAGATGATGGCCCTCATTTTTGGTCCATTTTTTCTTAAGGAAACTTACTTAATTCTCATATTGTCCATCCATTTTCCATAACATCCACCTCATTTTGATGTATTTTATGCATATTCAGATATTTAATTTTAATTTTGTAATTTCTAGAAGTTTTTATGAAAATTGAATTTCAAGTGCAATTTTTGGACATAATCAGAAATTCCCGTAATAGCTATATGGATGTCATATTTGCAGGACACCTTGGTTGAAGCTGGATACATGTATGGAAATCTTGGGAACTAGGACTGAACTAAATCCAATTGGTTTGGTCAAAACAAGCTAAATTAGGCCCGGTCAAAGCTGGTCAAACAGGACCAGTCATCCAGAAAATCGCTAGGCAATAAGGCAGTTTTATGATTTCATGGGATTGTCCATATTTTTAATGATAGATTGGATGGATTCGACTTGTGTATATGGATATGAGTATATATAGTTGTTAGAGAGACTTTAGATCAATTTGTTTCATGATCTTCTATTTAAGCCAAAACTTTGAAGGCTTATGGCATGTAGTTTTGTATAATTTTATACTGAGACATTTGAATATTTGAAGTTAATTTGAAGAACTTGTTCTACTTCCATTTTGATGTTCATTGGTGTGGATGAGTGAATGAAGTTGCAGTAGTTGATAACATCCTCAAGTGTGCAAGGCAAGGGTGGAGGCCCCCCACTCCAAGCTAAGTACACTTCATTGTTAAACTAGCTTAATTTTTATGAACTAGTTGCTTCAGATTTGTTTACTTGTTTTGTTTCAGATTTTATTATTTGAATTGGTGTGTGATGATTTATGTTGCTAATGAATCTTAGTTTGTTTATCATTTTGATAAGAAGGGACAATAAAGTGTTCAAGTTGAACCCTCCTTCTATTGAATTAATGGATCAAAACTAGAATTCATCTTTATTGTGTTCAAGTAGTTTTATGCAATTTCAGTTTTCTAACAATAACATAATGATGAGTGAATTTGCGATGAAGAATATCAAAGATCTCTTAAGTTAGGAGTCTCCTTCATTGTTTATTTATGCATCTTAAGCCATTGTTAATTAATGAATTTTGATTTCTATTCATCAAGTGATATTGTAGAAGAAGGACACAAATGGATCTCTTAAGTTAAGAGCCACTTCATCTCTCATACATTGCAGAAGTGAATTAGAAATTGTTTAAATAGATTTATATTTGTAATATGTACTTCCTTAATTCTTCATATTTTATCTTCTAAGCTTGGCTACATCTGATATCCATACATTGTGGACATGCCTCCAAGTTTTATAAACCTAGATTGATAATGAATATTTGTGTTAATAAATTAGCCCAATAGTTGACAAGGATTAACTAAAAAAATAGAAGACCGAATCGAGTAGGAGATACTAGTTAAAAGTGCAAGCATTGTGATTTCATTGTGACTTTCTTTGAAAGGAATGTATTTTCCATCAGAGTATCATCAACTAAAAGAAATGAAAGATTCGCATAAGAGAGGGAATAAAAAGATAACCAAGCATTGATAGCAGCACAACTTCCTCTTGGACTTCACCTTGCTTGTCTGAGAAGCCAAACATGGTCTCATGCAAAAGTTAACCTATGATTGAATGTAAACAAACAAAAGAAAAGTGCAGAGTGGAAAGCAAACCAAAGAAATAAACAAGAAAAGCAAACAACTACTCCTACTCTTAACCTAATAGTGAATAGACAAGACTCACATGAAATGATACTTGCAATTCAGCCACTGACGCATTGGTTGGTCTATGTACATGAGGGAATGCATGGCAATAAAGATATACAAGCATAACAATAAACAAAAAATATAGGACAATGCAAACCAAAACGTTTGAAGTTTGGAAGTACATGCAGAAAAGTAAGAATGAAAAGTGCATGGAAGGCATTTTGCAGGTGCATTGTGGTGTTTGGACACACGACAACATGAAGACATACAAGAACAACTTTCTAATTGTGAAAACAGACTGATGTAAAGAAAGAAGAAAACTTTCACTTTGAAACCATGCTCGCCACAGTCCACATATGACTCCTCCAATGACTGAGCGATAGGATCTTGTGATACATATGGAGGATGCAAAATTGTAAAGCATATTGATTTTCAATATGTGCAACAAAGTGATGAGGAGCTTAGAATGATTCAACATATTTCAGATTAGAACTGGAACTGACCTCAATACTATGAGAGTTTGACATAACCTGACATAACTATCAACTAGGGTTGAAGTGCCTCGATAGCTTGGGGAGTTCCAATTCACCAGAAGATGGATCATCAAAGATCGGTGGCTTAGAAAGATCGACAGTATAAAAATCAAAATCATGATCAAATGAATAATTGAAAATATCATGACAACCATGATCAGAAATTTCAAGGTTACAAACAAAGACATCCTCATGATCTCACGAATCATAAAAATGGGATGATGGAAAGATGAGATATTAGAAAGATCAGGAAAAACAAATCTGTCCTCTCCGCATTCAGATGAAAAAAATGATGTTCCATATGTTCTGAGAATGATCAGAAATTGATTCTTCATAATATTTAACAGGGATGACAAGATCATGGAATATGTCAGAGGGAGAGTTGTAGAAGGAGAAGACTCACCCTTCATCACAAATTCTTATTGAGCTATGGGCTCCCACACATAATCATTGTAAATGATATCACAAATTGGCTGCTCAACACCAACTCCATTTGAAACTTCATCCTCATGAACACCAAAAGAACGATTCAAAATAGGTGAACACAACAACACATCATCCATAGGATCAAAGGAACCAAAGAATGGAGGATGAGGAGATAACACTTCATCGTATCCATCAAATTCACAGTCCAAACCTGCGCTAAAATTTTGAGTATGTGGGGTGGGAGAAGATGGTGGTAGATCAGCAGATGGATTCTCAAATTCTCCCACCTCAACCTAGAGAACTAGAGTTGTTTGATGAGAAGGGGGTGGAGGGTCACTTAGAACAACAATCTCATCTGTTGCAGATTCAAAATCTCTAAAATCGAGGTATGTTGGGAGAGGTTCAAAAATTCAAGCTCATGCAAATTTTCTGAAATGTGAACAAGGTATAGGAATTTGTCAACCAAAAAAGACCAATCAATATCATCTTCTAGAAATTCAAAGAAAAAATGAATGAAACGATCATGAAAATCCTAGATAGATTCATCAGGTGCTTTTCTCAAATTGAAAATTTTCTTGCACAAATTTTTACGATCATACATATCAAAGGCACATAACGACTTTGTGACAAGGTGTTCGAAAGAGTGTATGCAGTCATTAGAAAATGTTTTACACAATTATCATACACACCCTTCAAACGTGAGAATGAATAACCTATAACCAACATCCTCACAATGGATGTTGTGCTTCGTGCAAAAATCAAGAAAATGAGCGATGTGCTCAAATAAGGTTGTTTCACCCTCGCCATTGAATTTCAAATTTGACAAGTCATCAATAATTCTTGACATCACTTTAATATTTGTGTGTTTAGAAAAACATGTCGGGGTTATGATTTGGTTAGAAGTCATTAAATGAGTGAAAAAATTCAAAACATACTTCAAGGGCTCAATTTGTCATCTGGCCCTCTTTCTAGCGCCAGAAATTTTGACAGTGTTGGACCCGCCTCATGAGGCCCATCAATAGGTAAATTATGTGGGTATTAATGCCACTCTCCAACCTATTAAAATCAACTTTTCTCACATTTCTTTACATATCTTATTATATTTTGCTTAGTGAGAAGGGTAAAGGTGAGATGTTATGTCATGTGGCCTAATATGTGTTAAATGTAGGAATTGGAGCATTTTTGGGCTAATTTAAGTGCAGGAACTCAAAGTGGACAAGAAAGAGGGATTTCAGGAGATTTGGTCTCCCTCCTTAACTCCTCAATCATTTGAATATTTCTCCACCAGATCTCATCAGCTAAGAGTTACAAGTAGCCAAGCCAACTGAGTTCATTGGCAACTAAGTCAGTGGTGGTTGAAGACAAGTCAATCTTGAGTTTGAGAGCCAAGCCTCCCTAATTTTTAGGAAGTTGTTGGTAGCTTCAATTTATATAAATAAGAAGGCCAGGGGCCTCATTAGGATTCAACTTTTTATTGTAGCCAAGAGGCAATTTGGGGCTAAGACATTGTTATTGTTACTCTTATTTTATTTTTGACATTTTGATGATAATGAAAAGGTTTACCTTGATCCAACACTGAGTTGAATAAGAGGGATGAAGCTCTTGGGTTAGGGCCCAACCCTAGCGGCAGAAGTCCCTCTTTTTGTACATGTATTCTTAGGTTAAGGTCATAGTTAGATGCTGATGTTATTTTTGCTTTGTTTAATTTGCAAGTATTTGAATGATTATTTAGTTTTGCTTCCATTAGTTGAAGAAGTAGCTTAGTGGTATAATAGTGAAAGAGAATACTTCAGAAAATCTTGTGACAGTGGCCTCTTCCTCATCTCTCTCATAGGATCATGGTTTGAGGGCCCCACTCTCATAACCCAAAAAACAAATTTATATTTTGATCATTGCATAGCTTAGGATTCCTTGTTGAATAGGTCATTGTTTATAATTTCTTGGAAGCACCTATAGTTGACATTTTGTTTCTTGAGTTTGTTGTAGTTTAAAAAGCATTTGATTCCATATATACAGTCATTAGCCATAAATAAATTAATTTTCTCAAATTCAACTCATCTTTTCCATATTTATGGGAAGTTATGCATAATTGAAGAGAAGAACATGTGTTGTTGCAAGATTTGTTGATCCACAGGGAGGAACTCATTCCACCAGCTTCATCTAAGCCTTCTCTACCTACTGCCAAGGCCTACCAATCCTTAATTCAAATCTATATTTTATAGCCACTTGAGAAAATCCAACCATCTTGAATTGTTGGGTTGAGCCTTGGGAAATGTGCACATTCCCTACACCTTATCCCACCATTAAACATCTTCCCAACACTTCATTTCACCTTCCAAACCTTCCTATATCCTTCAACTAGTTTCCTGTAGAAAACAATTTCTTTCATGCCCTATAGAAAACCATTTCTTTCATGTCCTGTAAGAGTAGAGACAATTTAGGAAAATTCTTGCCAAATACTCCCACACCATTAGATAACCAACCTTCCCTCTTGTTTGGTATTTGTGAGCTTCCCTCTCTGACTGTAGGGGAGCTAGAGGACCCATTAGGTGAACAACTAAAGATATTTGAAGAGCCTATTGGGGAATAGGAAGAAGAAACCCTTCCACACACTTAAAACATGGCTAAAAACAAAAATGAAGGTGCTTTTCCCATTAGAGAGACTAATGGAGATGCTATGATGAAAAACATAAGCCCCTTTGCCCTTCCTCACTTCCAGGGATTAACCTCAGAAGACCCTGATACCTTCTTATTTGAGTTTGTTGTCATCTACATGACTTATGATTATACCTATGATGACTAGAAGTTGAAATTGTTCCCATCCACCCTTAAGGATGCAACCTTGCACTGGTTCATGGGTTTGCTTGGGGAAAACATCACTACCTAGGCTCAAATGCAACAATCTTTCAATGAAAAGTATAGGGACTACTGTAGGTCCAAGGATACTAAAGAATAAATATTTATAATGACCTTGGGTAATGATGAATCCTTGGAAGATTATGAGGAAAGGTTTCAACTCAGCTACAGAAGGACAAGATGCACCCTCGATCCTAAATCACTCAAGTTAGTTCTTTTTAGAGGGATTAGGGAAGATATTGTGGAAACCCTAAACATGTTGTCTGGAGGGGACATCTACTATTTATCTTATGACGATATACAAAAAATTTTCAAAAATAATTCTAGGGTATCCAGAAAGACGGGTAGGGCTATTCAATCTTTGGCTACGTCATCCTCCTCCAACACATCCATCAAAAGTGAAACTGGAAACATGTTGGAGGACTTTAAGAGTGAAATTTTTCATACCTTTGCTCTACAAATAGATACCATGCATGTCAATAGGAAGCAGAAGGAAGCAAAAAGAGCCTTAACTATCTTTTCCCTAGATGCACTAGGAGGCACCCTAAAAATGGATGTCCATTGAATATTATAGAGGTCTACTTGGTTTGTGAGGAAAACTACTCCACAGACAAGTGCCCTTCTTTGCCTAGATTGAAAGATGTGTATCAAGGAACTAAAGGTGTGACTAAACAAGTTTTCTATATCAACCAAAGGATTCCTCAAGAACCTTGACCATACCAGCAGGGCATGCAAGGGGCATCCTATTCATATTACAACCCCAATTAGAATGCATCCATTTCCCCTTGGTGTCCTCCTGCTCATCCTTCATGGTCCACAACTTCTCCCTGGTCTTATGCACCTCAATACCATTCCCAACCTACCAATCAATCATTTCATCCATATGCTCCCCCACAACCTCAACGGAATACACCATCACAGGGTTGGAGGCACTCATTCAAACAATCTCCAGCCTTACTTTCTCCATCACTATCTCAATCACAGCTCCTTCACCCTGCTCCACCTAAGGAACCTTAGATGCATGCGCAGCCAAATATGAATGCGAATAACAAGAAGGCACAACAGGTCTATAGTGGAGAGACATTCTACCTTGCCTATGCTGTGGAAATTTAGGAAATCAAACTCAGGTCTAGAGGAGTTCTTCTAGATTACCAACCTCCATCTCCACCTGAGGAGCTTGAAGAGGAAAATGAAGAGAGTGTTCCTCAAGCCAATCCACCTCCTTTTCCTGAGAGATGAATCCACCCTAGCCAACACACCCTAGAAGAGACTAAACTTCTAGGTGAATTGAAAAACTTGTGTGTTAAAATCCCACTCCTCCAAGTTATCAAGGATGTCCCCACCTACAACAAGTTAATCAAGGAGTTCTTCAAACATCTTGGGAGGACAAAGAAAGACACCCTTACCATTAATTTCATTGGACAACTATCTGACTTAATGTTCGTGAGAGTGATTTTCCCAAAGTATCTAGACCTTGGAAGTCCTATGGTATATGTGCACATTGATGGCATCATTGTCCCCCATACCTTGATTGTTCTTGGGGCTACCATCAATGTGATGACTAAGGAGACCATGCTTAAGATAAATCTCCAAGAATGATTAAGGAAGACCATATCAGTCTTGCAACTTGTAGATAGATCCATTGTAGCTCTTGTGGGAGTTGTTGAGGATGTGATGGTCTCCATTGATCCCTGGGAATACGCTGCTAACTTCATAGTTCTCCAACCTAGACCAAATTCAATGGTTATCCTCTCATCCTTGGAAGGCCATGGCTAGCCACTGGTAATGCTTACATAAGTTGTAGGGTTGGGGACATGACCATTAAAAATGGGCATTTGTCCAAACAATTGGTCTTGTACCCTCCTGCTCAACCATCTCTAGAGAATGACTTAGCCTTATGGTTGGAAGAGGAGGAGGAAGATGAAGTATACCGTACCACATCCTATGCAATCTATACCCTATATTCCATTATAGGAGGGGCGCAACCTGATGAAGATGACCTGATTGATCAAATCCTCCAGAATCAACCCCCCAACACCATGTCTCTTGATGAGTTAGTAAAGAAATACGAAGATATTCCTCAGAACGATTTGTGCTTAGCTGACTCAAGTCCTACTCATGTCAAGATGATAGAATTTGGTCCAGCTAAAACATTGAAAATCAACCCCTCTCTCTCTACACATTAGGAAAAGGAGTTATGTGACATGTTAAGAGAGCATCTGGATGCCTTTATCTAGAGTTATAAGGAAATGAAGGGAGTGCACCCTTCGGTGTGTAATCACCACATTTACATTAGGAAAGGTTGCAAGCCAATGCACCAACCTCAAAGGAGAATGAACCCAACACTCAAAGACATAGTTATAGAAGAACTACATAAGTTGATGAAGAATGGTCCCATAGAAGAATGGGAAATGGAAAATGGAGGATGTGTGTGGACTACATAGAGTTAATCAAAGCCACTAAAAAATATCATTTCCCTCTGTTTTTCATTGATTAAGTCTTGAATGGTCCTTTAGGGAAGAATTTCTTCTCTTTCCTGGATGGATTTAGTGGTTACAATCAGATCTAAATCAGCCCAGGGGACCAAGATAAAACCACATTCACTTGTCCTTGGGGTACCTTTTGTTATAGGGTCCCTCCTTTCAGATTATGTAATGCCCCTAACACTTTTTAGAGGGCAGTTTTGAGCATCTTTGCAGAGCTAGTCCATGACTCTATAGAAACATATATGGATAATTTCACTCCCTATGGGTGTGATTTCCTAGAGGCTCTCTCTAACTTGGGGAAAGTATTAAATAATTGCATTGAAATGATCATATCCCTTAGTCTTGATAAGTGTGAGTTCTTGATGAATGCAGGGATTGTTCTAGGTCACTCAATATACCAGGAAGGACTACAAGTGGACCCAAATAAAATTGCTATCATAAAGAGGGTCCCTACTCCTCAGAAGCAGAGGGATGTCAGAAGTTTCTTGGGCTTAGCAGGATATTATAGGAGATTCATAAAGGATTTTAGCAAAGTAGCCTCACCATTGTTTGCATATTGGCCAAGGAATCTGACTTTTGCTGGTTAGAAAGCTTCTAAGAGGCCCTAGAAACCTTAAATGACAAGTTGACTATGCACCCATACCCCGAGGCCCTTCCTTTCCACATCCATGTTGATGCCTCTAACAAAGCTATGGTGTATATATAGGCTAGATAGATGACAAGTTTCCTAATGCAATTTACTTCATTAGCAAAACTATGTACAAGCCTGAATTAAACTATATTGTGACTGAAAAAGAGGTCCTAGTTGTTGTCCATTCTTTGAAAAAATTTAAACGCTACATCACTGGTTACCAAATCTTTGTACATACTAACTATGTTTCTATCAAATATTTGATGAACAAGCCTAATGTGAATGATAGAATTATTATATGGTTCCTTTTATTACAACAATTTGATCTAACTATCATTGATAAGCCTGGTAGAGAAAATGTAGTTGTAGATTTTTTGTCTAGACTTGCTTTGCCTGCATGTGAGGGAGGAATTGTTGATAATCAGCTACCATATGAGAATTTATTTTCTATTTTAGTTCTCTCTCCATGGTTTGCTGACATATCCAACTACCTAATGGCTACAAAGTTCCCTCCAAATCTGTCCTCAAAGGAAAAAAGAAGAATTGTAAGAAAGAGTGCCCCATTCACTTGGATTGGGGGAAATCTCTTCAAGCTAGGCCTAGATTAAATTTTATGGAGATGTGTCAGGGAGGAGGAAGACTTTGACATCCTTCTGGCATGTCATGATGGGCCTTGTGGAGGTCACTTTGCAACCAAGAAGATAGCCTTCAAGTTACTGCAAGTTGGCTACTACTCGCCCACTCTCCACCAAGATGCAAGAAGACAATGTGATCAATGCCAAAGGACGGGGAAACCTACTCCCAAGGATGAAATTCTTTTGCAACCTCAGGTGAGCCTTGAGCCATTTGAAAAGTGGGGCATGGATTTCATTGGGCTTATTGATCCACCATTAGGGTAGAAAAAGTACATAATTGTATGCATTGATTATTTGAAAAAGTGTGTTGAGACCAAGGCTGTCAATGTAGCAAAAAAAGAGAAAGTGATTGAGTTCTTAAGGGAGAATATATTCTAAAAGTTTGGATACCCTAGAGAACGAGCCACTGATCAGGGAGCTCAATTCACATCATACCTGATTGAGAATTTGTAGAGGCAGCATAAGATCAAACACAGGAAGTCAACTACTTATCATCCTCAGGCTAGTGGACAAGTAGAGGTTACTAACAGAGCATTGAAGGACATTATCACCAAGGTTGTGAGAAACAACAAAAAATATTGGGCTAAAAGACTAGTGGAGGCCACTTAGGCCTATAATAAAACCTGGAAGACAACCACTAACTTCACCCCTTATGACTTGGTCTATGGAAAAGGCTTTTCTCTCCATTGAGTTTGAGTACAACACTTTGAGAATGGAAACACAGTTGAATTTGGATGTTACAAAGACACAATAGGAGAGGTTTCTCTAGCTCAATGGTTTGGATGAATTAAGGATGCATGCCCTCCTACACACTGAATTTGTTCAAATACAGAGAAATGTTTGGCATGACAAAAACATCAAGGACACAAATTTTCAAGAAGGATATTAGAATCTGCTATATGAATCCAAAGTCAAGGACTTCAAAGGAAAATTGATGAATAGGTGGCTAGGCCCATATCTAATAGAAAAGTGCCATGATAATGGGGCTATGAAAATCAGGACCATTGATGAAGAAGGTATACCCTTGATTGTCAATGGATACAGATTGAAATCCTATAAAAGACCTTTGTCAAGGGAGGAGTTCATCAGTACCATTAATAAAGAAGTGAATATTCTTGGAAGTGTCTCAACTTCCAACTCATCAAATTCTTGAAGACTGTTTTTATTTTTGAAAAAAAAAAAACAGTAAGGGACCTAGGTGAAGACCTCTATGAGGCACCTCAGACCAACTTTTGGGTTTAAAACCTCCTTGAGGCAGACGAGGAGTGAAGAAAAGGAAAATAAAAAGATCCCTAGGTGAAAACCTACCTTGAGGTGCTTAGGGTAGGCAAACAGGCTGAAAACCTCCTTTGAGGAGACTTGTGTGTCTTTAAAAAAAAAAAAGAGAGAAAAAGAGAAAAATAAAAACAAAGTGCCATGGCAAGGACCTCAAACCTTCCCACTAATAAAATTCTGTGATTTTTGTAAGTTTTTAAAGAAAACAAAGGACTTAGAGTTCAAGGGACAACAAGCCAAGCATCACACCAATTCTTCCTCCATTCACTTCAGATATTCCATGCCTACCATGTATCCATCATCCATCCTCACTTTGAGGCATCAAAAACCAAATTTTATGCATTTTTCTAGCCTTTACAGGGTTTCATGTAGTTACTACAGGAAGATCCTGTAGTGCTATGGGATGTCATAAAACACTACAGGAAAGGAGTCTTGATTGGAAAACGATGATACAAGCCTATTATAGGTTGAAAAAGAGGACCCTAAATCTCACCACCTCTCACCCAACACCATCTTATGACCATATGCACCTTTGTGTCCATAAAAATAAAAATGAAAAAATACAAAAACAAAGAGTCCAAGGAACATGCCATCATTGGCCTCAGTCACCTATCACTCCGTCTACTTCATTACCATCTTTACACTCCTACATCACTACCGATCCCCCCTCTAAGTGAAAAAACAAAAAATAATGAAAAAAAGGAAGCTATAGAGTTTCCTATAGTAACTACAAGATCCCCTATAGCAGCCTATGTTATGTCAACAATAGATTATATCCACATTCTCCTTCACCACCCATTAAAATAGAGAGCTCCAACATCCCTGCAGGCATTGTGAATCTTGTGTGGAGCTCGACAACAGCATCAAAGACCAATTACTTGCACACCACAACAAAGAAAACAACTACATCGGCAAGAAGAAATCAATAGAAAGAAGACAAAGGGAGGGCACTTACATGAACAACAAAAATCACAACAAATTCACCCTCCAACATGCATTGACCAAGAAAAGGAAGGCACAATATGACACCTCATCCAAACTCTTCCCCAAGTATGATATGATAAAAGTGTAGGAATAAGAAAAAGTTCATTTTTATATGCTGTAGGTGGCCAGTTAACTCGACCACCCTCACCTCAAAGACAAAAAATAAATTCCTATTCAACATGCCACATTGCAATATCATATCAAGGAGCATGAGTTGAAATCCTGTACATTTATAGCTAACACAACGCTCCAAGGAATCAACCATAAATATAAAAAGTTCAAAACTTTTATGCACAAATTTTTCATTTCGAGATTAGAGAGACTGAGATCACCTTGGAGAGCCATCGAGGACGAAAAGTTGTTTTAGCCACCTTACAGGAAACAAAACTATAGGAACAACTATAGGAAATGCAGAGAGCTGCATGAAGCATTGGAAATTTACAAAGAACACTGCAAGGGGGTGCCTATGGTCCAGTTGTTCAAAAATTCTCCTATCGAGAGCATTATAGTGAAAGGTAGGTGGCCTATATATCTTGTGTTTTGACTTGATAGTTAGGAAGTGGAAAATAGAAACAAATCTAAATTTTCTAGTAATTATAGTGGGCTTGGGATTTAGACAGAATTTTGTGAGGTTAAAGAAAATTGTGTGGGGATAGAAAGAAAAATTACAGTTGTCCTCCAAAAATTCTAAACTATCAGTCACCTTGAAAAGAACTAAATCTAGCCCACCAAACTCCCTACAGTTAGCTCGCTAGAGAAGAAAAATGACAAGAGAATTCAATAGAAAGGAACCCACAAACACGTCCAGGATACACCTCCATCCCCCCATGGTAGAAATATTTAGAAGGCATCACTGGTTGGGATTCTTTGAGCTGCTCAGAGGGTATGATGATGATGTAGCTCAGGAATTTTCCATGGCACTCAACCATCATGCTAGAACCAATGCTACTGATGTGGTAAGAGGATTTTTAATTACAATTAATCCTGAGGTAATTAGTAGAGTCACTACACTTCCTCAAGGGGTGCAATGGAGAGAGGAGGATAAGGATAGTAACAATTTTGCTAAGATAAACTTTTTCTTAAAAGATGAAGAGCCAATTGAGGACAAAAATGGGATCATAAGGGAGATCCTTCCCTATCCTTGGAATGAGGTGAGCTATCACATTCTCAAATAAATTTCTTGTGAAAGGAGGCTAAGTATAGTTTATGGCTACCAGTTTAGACTCCTCCATGAGTTGAGATTTTGGGAGGACTTACCCATTGGCAAAAGACTTAGTGTATCCTGCTTCTTGTTTCAATCAATAATAGACATGAGCCTAAAGGTAAAAGAGGGGAAACATCCTCAATTGGCACATCATGTACTCATTAAACTAATACTAGAGGATGCCTTGAGCCAGTTAAGAATCCCTATTCTATGGTCCACACTTAGATACTTGGATAGAGAGGTTGTAATTGACATCCAAGCCCTTGAATATGATAGGGACCCAACCTCTAGTAGTGAAGAGGAACTAGAAGAAGAACCAAAAGAACCAAAAGAAGAAGAAGAAAAAGAGGAGGCAGAAATAGATCAAACAGAGGAGGAATAAGGAAAATAAGGAGAAGAAAATAAAAGTGAAGAAGGAGAGTAGAAGGAAGAGGCAAGCCCTAAGGAACATACCAAAGAAGGGGAGGAATCTCTAAGGCTTTCCCCTAAAACCACTGAGAAGGAGACGACTGTTGCCTTGACTACCCTAAGCACACCCATCAAGTCAAAAGGGAAAAGATAGAGGCAGACTCCCCTCTATTTCAAAACAAGAAGAAGCATCGGGATCAAGCAGGTGAGGCCACAAACACCCAAAAGGACTCCCATCATAATTGAGGAGTCACCAATAAAGTAGGAAGAGCTAGTTTCCTTAGGAATGAAAGTTGAAGGGGGCACTTAAAAAAAAACTACCCCAAAGTCTCCAATGACCTATGTTAGGAAACCTGTCACCAGGTCAGCATTAGCAAAGCAAGAAAAGGCATCTATGACCCCATTACAGAGAGGAAAAACCCTTCTATAGTATCCTTAGACAATCATACAGGAAACTCTAACAGTACTACAAGAAACACAGAAAAAGATACAAGAAGGATAACAGGGACAGAGGGAAGGCAAGGAAGTAGCATCACAAGTGCAGGAGGGGGAAGCTTCTCCAAAAACATCCGAGGTGGAGTTTCAAGAGATGAAGGAGCCTAGCCCACAACCAAATCTGAGCTCTTACGACAAGTTCATTGAGGGAGGCAGAGTAATACCATAGAAATTTGCAATCCATCTCTTCTTTGAGCTTGAGAAAGAGAGAGGAAGGACACATCACTGGATGCAAATTGCCAAGTCAAAGAAGGCAGAAGATGTCGGCCATATGGAAGAGAAACTCCTATAGATGGGTAGAGAGTTGAGTGAGATGAGAGACAGGAAAAAAATTATGAGATCTCAACTACAGGAAGAAAACACATCACTAGGGAGGCAGTTGCAGGAAAAGAGAGCCATTTGGCCACCATGGAAAGCCTCTCCATGGAGGCACTTCAGTGCATGATGCCATCAAGATGACATGCACTATACCTCAAAGATAAATGGTTGCAATTTCAGATCAAGACACTAGCACAATAAGGGACTATGCCTTTCCAAGACTATAGGTAGTTCATTGAACTATGTGACAAGAGAACCCTGGAAGACAAGGTCAAGATATCTGAATTTTACATACACAACTTGGCCTTAACAGATTTGAATGTGTGGGACCCCAATGCAAAGTTGGGGGATTTACAACTAATGGCTCTTGCATCATGGATGATTTATGAAGAGGTGAGGGCTAAGGAGGTGAAGATAATATTGGAAAAGGAGGAAAAGGAGCACCTTTACATCAAATCATAACAAATAGATTCAGTGGTTGTCATTAGCACCCACAACATCATCTCCAATGATGCCCATCTTGCACCAAGATACCTAGATACACAAGAACATGCCATCACCCACTTTGAATACACCTTGAGGTTGTTGGGAAATGAAAGCCAACAAGCATGTTAGAGAAGATGGAGTAACCCACTGCACATTCTAAGAATTAGAGAGTACCATTCCTCTGAGAGGTTCAAGAATGCACTAGAAAGCACCCCACTGTATAAGAATGCCATGCAGATACTAAAAATCAATTGGGTTGGGTTGAAACTCGGTCCACCCTTGCTGTTGGGTTTGATAGAAGGTATGAAGGAAGAGAAGGAAAGAAATCAGTGGGAAAAATAGAGAAACATGTAGGGTTCTATCCTCAAGAGGAAACTCCATCAATAGATGCTTGGGATGTCAGAGAGGTCACAAGAGCTATTAAAGATATGGACATACACTAAGTTGCTTAGAGTATGAGCAACACCTTTAGTAGGGGGTGATGATCAGGCTCATCAATAGGTAAATTATATGGGTCTTAATGCCATGCTCTAGCTTATTAAAATCAACTTTTCTCACATTTCTTTACATATTTTATTATATTTCTCTTAGAGAGAAGGGTAAAGGTGATATGTTATGTCATGTAGCCTAATATGTATTAAATGCATGAATTAGAGTATTTTTGAGCTAATTTAAGTGCAAGAACTTGAAGTGGACACACAAGAGGGATTTTAGGATATTTGATCACCCTCCTTAACTCCTCAATCATTTGAATATTCCTCCACCAAATCTCATCATCTCGGAATTACAAGAAACCATGAAAACCGAGTTCATTGGAAGCCAAGCCAGTGGCAGTGGAAGACAAGTCAATCTCAAGTTTGGAAGCCAAGCCTCCCTAATTTTTAGGAAGTTGTTGGTAGCTTCAAGTTATATAAACAAGAAGGCCAAGGACCTCATTAGGATTTGACATTTTATTGTAGCCAAGAGGAAATTTGGAGCTAAGACATTGTGATTGTTACTCTTATGTTATTTTTGACATTTTGTTGATAATGAAAAGGTTTACCTTGATCCAACACTGAGTTGACTCAGAGGGCAAGCTCTTGGGTTAGGGCCCAACCCTAGGTCCTACGTTAATATCATAGTTAGTTGCTGAAGTTATGCCTGCTTTGTTTAATTTACAAGTATTTGAATGATTATTTATTTTTCTTCCATTAGTTGAAGAAGTAGATAAGTGGTATAGTAGTGAAAGAGAATACTTCAGAAAATCTTGTGATAATGGCCTCTTCCTCATCTCCCACATGGGATCATGGTTTGAGGGCCCCACTCTCACAACCCTAAAAACATATTTATCTTTTCATCATTTAGGAGTCCTTGTTGAATAGGTCACTGTTTATAATTTCTTGGAAGCACTTGCAGTTGTCATTTAGTTTCTTGAGTTTTTTGTAGTTTAAAAAGGAATTTCATTCCATATATATAGTCATTAGTCATCGATAAATTCACTTTCTCAAATTCAACTCATCTTTTCCATATTTATATGAATTTATGCATAAATGAAGAGAATAACCTATGTTGTTGCAGGATTTGTTGATCTGCAAGGAGGAACTCATTCCACTAGCCTCATCTAAGCCTTCTCCACCTACTTCCAAGGCCTACCAACCCCTAATCCGAATTTTTGTTTTATAGCCACCATGGGCAGGCACCTTGAGTAAATCCAACCATCTTGGAGTGTTGGGCTGAGCCTTGGGCATTGTACACCTTCCCTACACCTTATACCACCATAAGACATATTCCCATCACTTCATTTCATGTTCCCTACCTTCCTATAACCTTTAGCTTGTTTCCTATAGAAAACTAGGACACACTATAGTAAACTAGGACATCTTGTAGTAACTATAGGAAACCTTTTAGCAACCTATTTTATCCTATTTTGAGAAGAAATGTTGATTTGAGCATAGGGTATGCCCTCCATTTGATTTACATGCCCCTCAATGACATTTTGGACCAACTGTTCCATGCCTTTATCCCCTGCAAAAGATCAGATTGTTTAGATTAACATTTACATTTCTAAATTGAAAATCAAAAGACTCGTTTTTTGCAATTTTAATAGAAGATAGCTAGTGCATGCATACATCAGTCATAGGAGTGTTAGGATAATTTCCATGCCTACTTAGTCTAGATATCTAGATGCTAGAATGCAAGGTAAGATTGATTCTCTTCTGGAAGTAATGTGTGTCAATTATTAGCTAGATAATTTCATGTCATTTCATAACACTTTCCAGTCAACACTTTCATTTTCGTAAAATAGGTAAGCATAAAATTTCTGCATTAAAGTTAACTTTACATTCACTATTAGTAGTGAGACTCCTTCTAGTCAATAGAATATTGGTTTGAAAAACCCTAGAGGTTTATTTCCCCAGTTGAAAAGTGACAAGAGTAGACTATTGCATCTACTACGCATATAGCACTGTCACCTTCAAGTTTGTATGAACCCCAGGTTGATAAAGTAAAGTTAGTAGCCCTAGGAGTTGTAACATCCTTTCTGTAATACTGGGGCTCATCACCACCAACATTCAAGGGATCTCCCCGATATGAAATCGCAACTAAACCTCACACCGTTTGGAGTAGAAGTCCTAGTAGTGCGTGGTAATGTTATGCGTTGACTGTGAAAATGCTCAGAGTGAAGTATGGTATGTGGTGAAGTAAAATTATGAGTGCAGACACAAACAATTCCTCTAGCCTGATAATTGGTCTAGCCAAAACTAATACATTATATGGAAGATTTCCTTAGGTTAGAACCAATTAAGAGGGCCTACCTCTTAGTAGACTTATCCCGTTTGATGATGACCTTGCTTGCTCGCTCTAACTATCTCTCGTTTCCTTCTTCGAATACCTGAAACAAGTAAACAACAACAAACAACAACCGTGATAATAGACAAATTATAATTCAACCTACTTAAAAAGTCAAGAAACATTAATCCATAAACATGTAAGATGACACATTATGTAGGAAATCAATTGATAGTTACATATATATTAAATCAAGAAGATATTACAACCATTGTCTTGATGTTGACGTTCTCCTTCGACAAAACCAGGTTCCCACACACTTTTGTTAGCATTCCATTATGGCCTCAACAATGATAGTTTTAAGGCTATTCCCTTTACGCTTCACACTAAACAGACTTCTCCCTCACATAACTAGAGAGCTACAACTATGAATAGCTTGTCGTTTACTCCAAACTTACTTAACACTAGCACACCAACATTAACACTAGCTTGTGCTTGGGAAAAATGGAGGTTTATATAGCATGAATGGATGGGAGATGGATCCTATTCTCATGGGAGAAGGTCTTATCTCTTGAGGTTGTTCCATCCTTATAGGGGAAAGGAGCCCAAACTGACATCCTCAACCCCATCCGACCAAACCATTTACCAGACTTCCGTTACAAAGCTTCTAGAGCTGGAAACTTTGGCTCCTTATTTAAAAAAATTTCCATAAGAGGATCGACGTGACTGGAATAAATATTAGTCACTCCGGTCAGTGCTAGGAACAACATTAATCCCTGTATATTGGCGCGAGGGGTAAAAAGGTCATTAGCGTTGGTCTTGTAAATAGGGAAAAACAAAAGATTTTTGGGAAATGGTGCAAAAGGGAATTGTTTTGCTCATGAAGAGGGACACAATGGGAGTTTTTTTCATGAAGGGAAATCATGTAGGGTTCACTATAGAGGTTCTCCAGGATCAAGGAATGGGGAGTACAGGGACAGTGAAAAAATTCTATGTAACAGATGCCCCCTAAAGCATGAAGTCTGAACTAGAGTGAGGGATGAAATGCTTTATGAATCAGTGTGAGGAACCGAAGTCTGTCATCGGAAAACCTGCAAGCAAGTAAAAATACATATACATGACTAAAAACTATATCAAATGATACATGAATCATGGCATGGATGCAGCCATCCAGAGAATGATCATGTAAACAGATCCAAGCATGGGTGCAACCATCCAACAAAGAGGATCGTATCAAAAACAAGGTATGGTCGTAGCCATTCAATAATGAGAAGGATCATAGATGATAAATCATGGTATGATTGCAACCATCCATCTGAAAGAGACATGTATATCAACATAACCATGTCACATCATTTTAGAACCTGGACTTCTATGGATTTGTGCCGAGGGTCTTGCGCTCCAACACGACCCGATCAAAGTACAAAGTCTAACATGTGAATAAATATGTTGATGTCAAACATGCTAGAAATTTGCTTGATTACCAGTCAATGATGTAAACTGTTAACAAACATGAGAGAAACCACCAATAATGACAATGGTCATCAAGGTACTATCATCACAATCCATAGAATGTGAATAGAGGAACTGAAGTCGAACACCCGTGAAATCACTCGATCGGAAGCCAATGATGTGAACTTGTCATAGAGTGTGAAGAACTTGCCATTAGAGCATGCAAGCTCTAAGGTACTGGAAGGGAGTCTCTCGGTCAAATTCCTGGATAATGAGTTGAAGTCGACAGGAAGTGGTTGTGTTGAAGGAGGGCCTTAATGTATCCCACATCATCGACACGAGACAAAGGGATGTAAAACGATTTTTGATTATATAGAGAATCAGAGGTAAGTGTAACTACCAAAGGACAACTCTTGATTATATCAGGGACATGACTGGAAGTTTGGAAGCTTTTGGATCCTTAGGATCAATGGTAATGATGATGTGGTAGAGATCAAATGGAAGGAAAAAATGAACAGCCCAACCCAGGGAGGTCAACGATAAAAAGGAGGACATCCCATCCGGACAAGAAGTAGAAAGTGTCATGTTCAAGAGTGAGTTGCTGACACAACTGATTAGATTTTCAAATTTTCCCCCACCATTTCTGGCAAGTACCCCAATTATTTTTAATCATGAGCTTGAAGGGGATAACATATGCTTGCACTATAAGTTCATCCTTTGAACGAATCTGACCTAGTAAGTTTAATGGGCCCTAGGAAGGAGAAGCTCATGTTCATCATGGTGGTGAATCCAATGTCATTTTATATTTTAACGAGTTTGACAAAGGTGTTACTCGATATCCTTTTCATATTTAGAGAGTTTGAAACAGACTTAGAAGAGAAAACTCCACATGGTCTCTTTTCATACATTTGTGTCTCTCGAGCCTAAAAAGGTAGAAAATGATACTTGAGAGAACCGCTTGACCATTTCAGTCAAGGAGTACCTTTTTCGTAAATAGTGCATGCCAACCAGAAAAAGGGGAAACTTATATTGGGTGCATGATGCTTCACATCCATTAACGGGTTCGAAACGACAAGGGCTCAACTATCTTTTCATTTTTAAAGGGTCAGAAAAGAGCTTGAAAGCAAACCCCCCATTTTATTATCTTTTATGAGTCAAAAGGGAAAAATACTCGGCAATATTTTCATATGAGTTTTACGAGTCGAGAAAAGAGCTGAAACGTGACTCGGCATCATTTTCGAACATCCATCACTTGTCGCTGCACAAAAAGGTAAAGTGCATTATCCAATTCTTGAGGCAAAATAGATCAAAACATTTACAAAACCTAATATTTCATGGAAAACTAAATAAAAGGGAGGAAAAGTGAATATTTGTTTACCATTTACTATTTTACCTTGCTGTGAAAGAATTTTCACCCACTTTTTCTCTAATTGTTCCGGAGCAGATTGTGGGAGATCCGGCAAGTCATTCACCAAGCCGCTAGTTGCAAGTAAGATCCCAAGCCCTAAGCTCCATTTTCATACTATTTATTCCTGTTTTCATCAATTTTTAGGATTTTTGAGGGAGATTTTGTCAAAAAACATTCGCCCTCAGTTGGCGCAACTTCCCGGGCATGGAATCACGCTAGCTGAGGGTGATTAAAACGACCTATCGTGCCATCGGTACAACTATTTTTAAAATAGGTGTGCCGATGCTGTGAGTAGGGAAAAAATAAGTTTTTGTTCAAAACCACCGTTGGAATCTGATTTTTATTGGCCATAAATGATTATTGACTTAAATATATGATTTTTTTAGGAAAGAATCATCGAAAATGGTAGACTGGAAAGAACGCGAACACAAAGATGTGGACACTGAGGCACTAAAATGATCCAAATTTCCTGAACGCTTTGAGGAACTATGGGCTCCTCAAGTTATTTCTCACACCAGGGATGTGGGTCCAATCTGAGCTGCTTTGATACCTGATTAGTCTTTGGGATTTAATTCAGGAAATATTCATCATTGGTGACCAGGAGCTAGAGTTAGAAACTTCAGACATATATTTCATCACGAGACTGTCCCAGAGAGGGGAACCAGTCAACTTACATGGGTCACAATCGAATGGGGAAAGCATATCCATGTTTCTTGCTGAACATTGCCCTGAAGCCCTCAAATCCAAAAGTGGCAAGATTAATATTTCCACCATTCGAGATCTGACACTGAGAGTGCTACTGTTGACTATCAACAGTGTGGCGGGGCCTTAGGTAGTGCATGAGACTAACAAGTCAAAATTCCTATATGCCATCGACTGCACAACACCGAGGATCTTCAATTGGTTGGAATCCATGAAGATCAACATAAAATGCCAGTTGACAAAAGTTAAGGCGGGGAATCTAAAGAAATTTGCTTCGAATCCGTACTAGTGACATTTTTCTTGGAACGGGTGCCACTGTTCCACTACCAGTTGACTGAGGTAGATTCTTCGATGCCATGTGACCCGTAGATGGCCCATTGGAGTCGTTTGATGCCTAGGATCAATGGGGGCCATCATATGTCATACAATCCCACCTTCTCTTCAAGGCTACGATGACAACTGATCGTCATGGAGGACTAGCCATATAGTGGCACCAAATTTCATGGAGAGGATTTTGACAACGAAGGTAAAAAATTATTTTTTAAATTTTATGAATTTTTTAATTGTTTTTGATATGTATGTGTTTATAACATTTCGTTTTTCCAATCCAGATGTTGGACCAGAGTGTCCTGCTGGGACGTCCCCAATAGCCAGGCACATCGCCTGCCAATTTGATGTTGTCATTCCTTATCAGGAGGGGAGTGACAATGAGGAACCTTGATGGGTTGACTCATGGTATCGCAGAGTATGCTCGGGTGGGAGAGATTCCTCGCCAGTACGAAAGACACATGGTGGGAGTATCAGATCAGATTCGTCGATTACTGACTCGTGTTGCACGAGCTGTGTCATGCTACCATGATCACCATGTTGATTAGTTCCTAGGTCCAGCAGTTTACATTTTTGAGGCCTACGTGCCACGAATGTATGAGGCCTACGAGCCGCCAATGTTATTTTGGACACACATATTATTTTTTTGGGTTTTGATGTATCAAACATTATCACCATATATCCATATATATGTGTGTGTGTGTGTTGTATTTTCTTGCTTACTATGGTATAAGTGATTTGTTTTATCTTTTCACATGTTTTGTAAATGTCTATCCAACACATTATTGGCTAATTCATCTGTGAATGTATTCATGTGTCTAGGAATATGATAATATGTAATGTAATCAAAATTCCTTTCCAGTAGATGAATATAGAGATACATTCTCAATATTTGAAGGTTTCTGATGGAATATTGCCCGTTGAGTTGAAGGATGACAAGCTGTGAATCCAAGTTGACAAACGACTCTCGAATGTCAAGAGCAATGACTTTTGACAACAGTTCGATGCACTGTATTCGGCAATGTTGTTAGTTGTGCGACCTAAACAAATAACTTGAAGATCAATCAAAGCACCATGAGGGTCATAAATAGCCCATACCACGGATGATAGGTTCCGGGTACTATGGAAAGCACCATTAGAAAAACCGATTTGGGGAGTCACAAACATCTGCAAAGTAGGGAAAACATAGAAAACATGAAAGCTGTTTGAAAATTAACATGCCAAACCATACTGCACAAAAATGAATGACACACTAATTTACACAAGTAACCATGCAAGATGACCTAAGCATAGTACTTCTTGAGGTAAATCCTGTTGCAGGGCTTGTCCAAAGGATTGCCTTCATAATCGATAAGCTCATAGGCCCCTTTTTTCGAAACATGTTTCACAATGTAGGGCCCATGCCACACGGGATCGAACTTGCCTACCCCTAGCTTATCATTAGCTTGGTCGTATAGTAAAACCAAATCACCATCAAAGAACACGCCGGGGGAGACCGACCGACCAAAATGGGACTTGACTTGTTTCATTTGTGCTTCGATAACCAAAGCAATGAGACGATGAGTCTCATCTAGTAGTTCTAAATATAAGAGGCACTCTTCCTGAGGTGATGTTTCACGGAGAAGTTCGACAGCTAGCTTGAGTGAAGGAATTTCACATTCAACCGGCAATGTTGCTTCCAGACCATAGACAAGCTAGAATGGTGTGAAACCAGTTATGTCTTTAGTCGAGGTTTGGTAAGCCCATAGAGTTGAAAAGACCATGAGATGCCAATTTGACTAGTGCATCCCAATAGTACGCTGAGGTTTGTAACCAAAACCTTGTTCACAACTTCAACTTGGCCATTGGCTTGTGGGCAATACGAGGTTGAACCATCATGGTGCAAACCCAACGTGGAGGTCAGCTCATCCATCATGTAATATCAGAAATGGGAGCCATGGTTTGTGATAATGGCTTGAGGTATGTCAAACCTGGAAATAACATGATTGAAAAGGAATTGAGCCTCCGTTTTACCATATGCAGAGTATGTAGCCATCGCTTCGACCCATTTGGTGAAATAATTCACAACAACGATAATATAACCATGCTTCCCGTCCGAATGAGGGTTACATATCATATAGTCGATGACCCATTTGGAAAAAGGACCAATGGTAATGACGGGGTGTAGGTGAGAGGGTGGGGCGTGCATCTTGCATTGGTAAATTTGGAATTCATGGCACTTGCGAATAGAAAGGATGCAATCCTTAAAAATGGATGCCCAGAAATAACTAGCACGAAGGATTTTTTGAGTGGTAGCATAGCTAGACATATGACTGCCACATGCCCTACAATGGCAGTCATTGAGAACTCTCTCAACCTCCTTAAGAGAAAACCATCAATGAAGAACTGAATCGACACTGACATGATATAAAGTATCGCTAATAATATGGTAGGGTTGGGAGTGATGCTGAATCTGTCGGTGATCATCCTTAGTCAACGTTGATCGGAACGTGGACATTTAGAGATACATGATGGTATCACCGTACCACGGGTCAAGGGTGCTGATCAGGAAAAGAGTCTCATCCGGAAGTTGTTCATCTGCACCAGTAGGGAGAGACGTAGAAGGAGGGAACAAATCAACTCAGTGAAAACTAGTGACTTCTTAGATTTGGTAGTAGTAAATACCAAATCTAATTCTTGCAGGATGAAAATCCATTTAGAATACTTGCTCCCTAGCAACTGACGAGTTAGGATGTAGCTCATGGGGTTGCATTAAGAAATCACAATAGTAGTGCGTAAGATGATGTAGTGCCAAAAGTGCTGAACAACCTGTACGACAACCAAAGCCAACTTCTC
This sequence comes from Pinus taeda, assembly GCA_000404065.3. NCBI lineage: Eukaryota > Viridiplantae > Streptophyta > Pinopsida > Pinales > Pinaceae > Pinus > Pinus taeda. Next base: position 75,967 of record APFE030904492.1, read on the forward strand.
GACATGGGCATAACGCGTTTTGGTGTTGAGGAGATTACGACTAAGGTAGCAGATAACATGTTCGTTGCCTTCGTCTTCATCTCGGATCAAGACCATAGCAATGGTGCTAGGGGCTGCAGCTAGGTAAAGGAAGTGACCTCAATGATAATCCGAGGGATGCAGCAAAGGAGAATTTACGAGGACAACCTTGAGATCACGAAAGATTTTTGGGCAACCTCATCCCAGGCCAAGGGCATTCCTTGTTTGAGCAACCAGGTAAATCCTATAGCTAGACTAGCATAATTGGGTATGAAACGACAGAGGAAATTTTCCTTTCCTTGTAGGCTTTGGATTTGGTGCAATGAAGATGGAGGGGGTAAATTTACAATGGCCTCAACTTTATGTGAGTCAAGGTGGATACTGTCCTTGGAGATGATAAAGCCGAGGATTCGTCCAGATTCGACGCAGAAAACACTTTTGTACATGTTTAAGCGAATGTTGTAGTGTCTACAACAAAGAAAAATCTACTGAAGATGCTCAGGGTGATCTCGATGCTTATGAGAATGAGCAAGAATATTATCCAAGTAAGGCTGAATGATGCTGCGAATATCATGAAACACATAGGACATCACCCACTGAAAGGTAGCCCCAACATTTTTTAGGCCGAAAGGGAACTTTTTGTACGTGAACATACCCCATGGACAGATAAAAGCTGTCTTTTTTGGATCGACTGGTGCGATGTTAATTGGGTTGTAACAAGAAAAACCGTCCATAAAGGAAAAAATTTCGCTCTCAGCACATTCATCAATGATCTTATCTATAAAGGGAGTAGGGTAGCTATCCTTAGGATAGGCACGATTGAGATCACGATAATCAACGCAAACGTGGATTGTGCCTTGTTTTTTCATCACTGGGACAATATTTGACACCCAATCTGTAAGAGGGATTGGATAGATGAATCCAACTTTGAGAAGTTTTTCAACTTCACCCTTGAGAGCGGTGACTTTCCTAGGGTGCACTAGGTGGAGCTGTTGTTGAATAGGCTTCGATGAGGATCAGTTGGTATTTCGTGCACAACAATGCTAGGATCAATGTTGGGCATTTCTTCGTATGACCTCACGCAAACACATCATGAAATTATTGAAACAAACGAGTATAGGTCTTAATCTCTTTTGGAGAATAGGTTACCCCGATATGGACATGTTCAATGATACCAGGCTTGATAGAAATAACAATTGGCATCGTTTGGGTAATATTACCCAAATTTCCTTCCGACAATACTTCATGAGTCAGGATCGGTGTTGGAAGTGGGGAGGGGGGATGGAAACCGAGAAGAGAACTCTTTGAGACTGGAAAACATGACTGCCAGGTGAGGCAAGAATGAGGAATGATGATGAGTATCGTTCCAAGGTGGTTCCTCGAGAGACATTACTTCCATGATACTTTCGTCAGCAAGAAAAGTCTTGGCTAAGGGATTAGGATATTCCAAAGTGCCAAGTCATAGGGATTGATAATACGTATCGAGAGAAGTATTTGAAATAGGATAATGAGAGGATACAATACTTTAGGTTGAACCTCGCCCTAGGTATCAACAAGATCTAGTGAAGGTATGACCCAAGGGTCAGATTTGACTGAGATCATGTTGACAGAGGCAACATGAGGAGGTGGGAGCAGAAAAATTCCCATCAAGGTAGAATCTTTAAAAAGACCTACCCCCACACTCTCATAGGGAACACAAGTGTTCTTGACATATGAAACATTTCCATCTGAGGAGGAAGAGGCAAAGAAGGACAACTGGTTGACAGTGACAATCTTTCCTTGATGGGGAAGACGAATCACGCGGAATAGGGAGAAGACTACAACATACATGGCACGGGTCCAGCTCTGGCTGAGTAGAAGATTATAATTGAGATTAGCATCAACAATCTCTACCTCGACTTGTACTATCTTTCCCTCGAAAGTAATGGGAAGGTTAGGTAAGACACTAAAGGGTCACGAATCATGCCTGTCGAAAGCTTCCAAAGTGTTTAGGGATTGGTTCAAAGTAGGAGAACCAATGGCCTTCTAGCATGAGATTGACATGATGCATGTGGAAGAACCTTCATTGATGATAGTCCTATGGATGGTCTTCTCATTGATGATTACTTGAATGAGAAAGGAAATCTGATGAGGCAGGTGCGGAACATGGTTCTCTAGATCAAAACATATCAAATTGGAATCGGTAGGATCAATGCCCCCAATAGCCGACAACAAATATTTCCTCTGTGATGGGAAGCTTTGGAGCACTTCAAGAGTCGACATAGCTAACGATGCCTGATCCAATTCCTTAACAATATTATAGTGCTGAGCAGCTCCAGCGTTGGGATTGTATGAGGATTTCATTAGCACACCTCGAGAGGGTGGCCGTATAGTGGAATCAGGGTTAGGGGGCTCAATATGAAGAGGGCCAAAACTCGGGGCAAAAGAAGAAGCAGTGGCCTCTTTCTCTTTCCCTGCTGTTGGAGTAGGATTTTGGTAATCTTTTGATCTAGTAGCCACATTAATGGGTGTACTCATCATGAACACTTGAGATCTTGAGGAAGCACATGATTGAGTTTGTTTTACCATTTGGGTTTACTGAGACGGAAATGGCTCTTTCAGGACAATTGGGGTCCCTTTGAGAAAACGACTAACTTCGGATCGTCAGGGACAATCCTTGGTATAGTGATCCTCCTTGCAAATGAGGCATGAATACTTAGGCTTCTATCGTGAAGAATCACCAGCAGACGACTTAGGAGGACCCTGTTTTGGGGCATCAACTTTACCCTTGCCTTTTCCTTTCTTCTTACCTTTCGAGGATTTGTCCAATGTGTTAGACTAAACATCGTGGACCTCTGAGGTTTTACCAGGGCCAGGTGGATTCTAGGAGGAACTATTGGAAACAGTGTTGGAGATCAACTTTTTTTTGGAAGAAGATTTAGCAGCGGTCTGGGACACTCAACCAATTAATCCATCAACAAGAGGTGTAGCTTGTGACTTTGATGTCGTGGGATCGGATGATGGCCATAGAGCATTGGGTAATAACTCATATAAAGTTCCAGACTGAGAGTAAAAGAGATCTAAGTACTGGGCATGAGCAATGGCTTGTTCTTTAGTAATGCATCTGCCCATAGCTATATCATGAGAAATTGGAGCTACAAATGAATTAGTGAACCATTCAACGAGCAACTGATCAATAATCTTGATTTGGATCAGGCAATGTCTACATCTCCATTCATGGATGTGATCGGAGATGTTTGTCGCAGTATCTTGTTTAAGCGATGTGAGCAAATAGGTGCTAGTTTCCTAGCAAATTGGTAACTGGAAATGCGTGAGGAGAGCTCGATGTACCACTTGGTAGCAGCACCTGTGAGAGTTTGTTGGAAAATACAAAGATGAATAGAATCATCAACGTAAGAATTAAATGAGCACTAGAGGTGATATGTCATCACATGGGCTTGAGGATCTTCTTTTGCTTTCCCATCGAACTTATGAAAATCACTCGGGATCTTAGACGGAATCGGAGGCCAGTATGGCGAATGAAGGATTGGATCATTTGTAAGGCGAGACACATATGGCAAGTCTAGCATGGCCAAGAATGAAAATTGAGTATTAAAAGGCATTAGAGGTCAGTAAGCTGGTCCAACTGGAGGAGCCCATCCCTGCTGGTAAGGATTTTGGCTCCATAGTGGGGGATTTTGGCCATATGGAATTTGGTTCTGCCCCCATTATGGGTTACCTTGGCCATAGGGAGGATTTTGACCTTGAATACCTTGGAACTGTCCAGTCATATGTTGCTGATAAGAAACATACAGGTTAAGAGGTTATTGAGCCTGTTGACATTGGACATATGGATATTGTACCTGTTGTCCCTGAACATACGGGTTGTGAACCTATTGCCCCTGAACAAGAGGATTTTGGACCTGTGGCACTTGGGCATAAGGATTGTACACTTGTTGCCCTTGGACATAGGGATTTTGTACCTGCTGCCCTTAGCCAAAAGGATTCTAGACCCGTTGACCTAAGACATTAGGATTTTGGGCCCGCTACTGTAGGACTTGACCTTGGCCTTGTCCTTGCAAGGGTTGACCTTGCTGATATGTATATAAGGGTTGCTGCTGCCCGGGTTGGTTCTACTGTTGCAAGGGTTGACCTTGTAGCTGCAAAAGCTTCCTCTGGGGCTATAGAGGTTGGCCCTACAAAGACATAGGATGGGAGGTTTGTGGAGCATACTGCATCTGCTGCTGCATGGTTTGCTGCAATTGTTGCAAGGGTTTCCCCTACGTTTGTTGCAGTTGACCTTGCTGCGGTATCATCTACCCTTGTTGTTGCACGGATGGCCCTTGTTGCAACAAAGGTTTCCCTTGTGGCTACAGAGATTTTCCTCGCTGTTGCAAGGGTACTTGAACAGTGTCCAGAAAATTTCTCAACTGAATCTGGCCATAGCCACCCTGGAAAGTGGATGAGCTAGGCTGAACGTACTGCCCAGACTGAAGGACGTAAGGTGGATTGATGATTCCTTGAGAACCATATGGAACATAAGGAGTTTGGTATTGAACCTGAGCCTCATAAGGTTGCTGATACTGGAAATTGCTTGACCTAGATGGACCAATGGGATTTTGAACCTATTGGTACTGGACATTTCTCGATCCAGTAGGACCAACAGGGTTTTGAATAACATTAGAAGAAGGTTGGTTCATACCAACCATGTGAGCACGTGAGCTACTTACATTAGTGGTGCCTGAAACCATAGAAACACTCAGATTTCCCCCCTTAGGTGGTGGCACAACTTGGCCACTTACTGGAGGGATTGAAGAACTCACAAAGACATTCTTCGAGACCACCGGTTGAACCAGACGGGTAATTGGGACAGATGATACAAGAGGGTTCAGAACTGTGGGTTGCACCGGGACTAAGGTAATGGCCTATTGGGAGGTCAAGTTCGCAATGATTAGACCTGTAGTATACATGGCGCCAGATGCCAAAATAGGGTTATGGTAAAGTGATGAGGCACTAGGTGTACCTGAAACCAATTGTGCCAAGGACACATAATTAGGCGACAATTCCCAATGCACACTGACGAGAATGCTCCCTATATAGGGGAAACCTTTAGGAGGAAAAGGATGTTATTCCTCCTTGACAATGTGTGGAGTAGAAACTTCTGACTCATTCGGAGGGGTGACTAGAGAATCACCTTCGAGTTCCATAGCTAGGAACAAATGACGACGAACGACCGAAGAGGTACGAGGGGATAATTCCAAAGGAACACCCAGCTAATCGTACAAACTACAAAGACGCTATGATGATATCACAATAGGGTCGAACAAAGGATTCATAGGATAGATAACCAATCAAGGCTAGCCGTCAGTGTTTGGCGAACTCTCAGGAGTTTGAACGGGCTTTTCTGGAGATTCCGGGCCAAAATCAGTAGGTGACCCAGTATCTAAAGTGGGTGGAGGACGAGATGACAAAGGTTGAATGGTTAGAATGATTTCAAGTTCAACACCTTGGGCCTTGAGTGACTCTGGTAATTCAAGAAAAGGCTCCTCATGCAATCTTTCATATGGAGGAGAGGAAGAGGAACTAGGTGAAGTAGATGGTTCAGCCACAATGACCTTGTCTTAGTTAATAGGAAAAGGGAGAGATAAACTTCAAGGCTCTAAAATTTTCTTTAGGGGAAACTCATGATTTGGTCTAGAAAAGACTAACATGATGTTATAAGATCGCGGGAAATCAATTTGTTAAGATGCATAAATAGACTGGTGCTCTTTCATGTTTTAAGATTCGAGAAAGAAACAAAGATGACTCTATCACTTTTGACTGGAAATCAGATTGAAAGGACAAATGATCGAATGATATTTTAAGTTTAATGAGTCAAAAATATCAAATGACTGCTCTGGATGATCTAGATAAAAAGGATTATCATGCAACTGTAAACTGTAGAATACTTTCCAGTGAATTGAGAAGTACGAGTAGGAAATCTCCCTGAATGTTGTGTTCAGTGTATCACATTTGCTAGGTGTTAACTCCTGCTGCAACAGGTATGCAATTTTCATGATTGGCATTTCACAGGCCAAATATGTCGTACTTTGCTTGCTGCAATGCTCCATATTTGCTCAAACAGTCTCCAAATGAAGAAGGCTACTTCAAGTTCATTCAATTGCCTTCAAATTTTGTAAAGTTATCTCGGTATCGCAACTTTTAGTTAAAGGGAGGTCCAAACAGTTTAATCTTGGTCTCCCTAGGTTTAAATTTCATGTTTTAGAATATAGAGATTGTAAATCTGTCCAAACAGTTTAATCTTAGCAGATTCTTAGATAGGTAGAGAAGCAGAAGAGCCCAACAGCTTAATCTAGGCTCTGGAAGAAATAAGGGTAGTATGTAGATAGGAAAGCATCAAAAGAAAAATGGATGACGGGTTTGCAAGTCTAAGTGCACCCCAAACAAAAGAAGAAAAAATGCTAGGCAAGTAGGCTGGGTAGGTAGTTCTGAGGCTGTTGAATTGCTGACCAGTTCCAAGTTTTCAGGTATCATATCATGCAGAACATAATCAGCAAAGATTTGTAAGCAAAAGGGCTCAAATGAGGTATAACTAACTCCCCTTCTCTGTTTTCCCCAATCATTAACTAACATCCCCAAAAGAGGTCAAGATCTGCTTGACACCTCTTAAGTTCACCATCTTCATAACTCCGGTTTGAGTAAAGATCTGCTTTACTCAAAGTTGTTCCATAACTTCTCCCGAAGTATGGTCCTTTCCCCCTTGAAACAACTAAGTTCTCCCGAACTTAGCGCTTTCTTACCATCTCCATATTAACCACTAACCTTATTATTTAGCTCCCTATTCTTCTCATCCCCTTATTTATATTAAGTAAAATTCCCCTATGTAATATCCCTCCCCCTGGTTGAAAAATAACCATAACAACTCCTAGGAATTGTTCAGTTTATCAGAAACTAAGCAAGAACCCCAACCTCCAAAACCACCTCCCAAATACGATGGACTCCTTCCAAAGTATAAAGTTCCCCCGAGGTAGCCGGACCCCTTCCGAAACCTCAAAAGCCCTTCACACCCACTTACTTACTTTTTATCCTCAAAACCGTTTTTCGCATCGCAACCTCGCACTTTCATATTCATGCAAAACATTGCCCATCCGTCCCCCGCCGATGCGATATTGTGATATCGGCGATCGACGATCACAAACGCCGAGTGTCCAATCCATTCACCTCTCCATCCCTGCCGATGCGATATCGCGATATCGCATATCGGCAGTCGCAAGTGCCAAATGCCCAACCCAATAATCCCCCTCTTTCCCCGCCGACGTGATATTGCGATATCGCATCGGAGTCTCGTCACCACAGTCCATCCAGTATCTCACCACGTCGTTCCGTACTAGGGAACCACAGCTGACATCATCCACCGTACAGCCGACGCCATGCTTACGTCAGTAGCTAGAAAAGCTGAAAAAGCTTTGCGCAAGGAGAAAAATCGCACTTCGGAGCTCCAGGTCAAGAAACAGAGGCAGTTTCCGATGCGCGAAGTGCTATTCGCACATCGCTATGGGAAATAGGCCATTTCAAGGAATCTTTAGGGAATCTTCTGATTGCCAAGCCCACTACGGGCCGAAAGAGCCCGAAAATCGCCCAATCGTGCCAAAGGATCCAGTTTGAAGACAACAGTAGATCAGTCACAGAGTTTAAAGTGTATCAGATCAAATCAGCAGGCCTTCAAGCGTGTCAAAGAGTATCAGTCGATGGCAGAAACCATCAATGTAGCGGAAAAGTGTATCAGAGAATATCTTGACCAGTGGCCCAAAGCAAGAGAAAATTGAATATCTTCCAGCAGATCCACAGAAGGAGAGCGAGACTACTTGAAGCTCTCAAATCATAATAATTGCACATTCAATTCGCACCAAAGCCGAACTGCAGCCCCGAAGCACATTCAATCCAGCAGCACTGCATCTGGTCCCCAAGGGCCACCTCATCACCTGTTTCGATCCAGCTGCCCCCAGTGCAACCAAAAAGATTTACTTGCATTTAATTCCAGCAGCATTTAGATTTTTGAAGAGTTCTAAGCAGACCTGTCAAGGTCACTTGTAATGATGTCTTTCCGATATTTTGTTTATAAATACCACCCCAAGCGATATTGTGAGGGGTTGGTTGGTTGGTAGTAGTTGTTGGTCAGTCTTCTTTCCAGCATTTTCTCTGAGCAAAGACTCACACTGTAACTATTATATTTTTCCATAATCAAAGATTGTTGAAAGCATCGATTGCGAAACAACTTGCTGTTTTCTCTTGGCCAAGGAATGATCATGAAATTCCTGTGTCTCTGCATGATCCAATAAGTGTTTTTCTTCCCTGTTTATTTTATGTTTTATGACCTTTCCGCCTTTCTAAATTGCAGGAAAAAAGAATAGCTTAAGATTTGTTTCATTACACCTTAAGTTCAATTTCTACATTTTTCAATGTTTTCTTCAGAAACAGTTATGAGCTTGTATTCTTAAATGATCTGGTTTACCCTGTTTCTTTCACATATGAGTGCATGTCTTTGGAATTCTTAACTGCTCCGGGATCCCACTCATCCACTTCTCCTCTTTGTCAGCATGATGGAATGATTCTCTTTTGCCTTTCATCCCTGATGTTCATTTCGTACTTTCAGCAGACCGAGTATTGTATCCTGTGTGGCTATCCCGCTCTGTATCCCCTTGTGACCAAGAAAACGCTCGCATGCCTCAATCTGTGACTCCATGCCCAATGGTTCGAAAATTATAACACCTTACTGTGCCTCTTTATTCAAGAATCCTACCTTCCTTCCAACCACAGTCAACATTCCCTTGAAGTCAGAAAGCTAGCCTAAAATCATCAACTAAGGTTGAATCAAAAGGAGAGAGCCCTCTCCGATTGCAGGTGGGCTAGAACCTACAATCAGAAGATTGGTTTGTGGTTACCTCGGCCGTATCCCTACTAGGAGCATAGGGACAACCTGAGTGATAACAGTAGGCAACTGACTCGACTTCCTATGGATAAAGGATTTCAGCTTAGAGAGGTCTCCCATTATATACTCGACTGTACGGGGAGCACAAATCCATACTAGCGCTGTCTAGTTTCGAATCTAACGGCAGCTGCTAGGTTTAAAGACGTCATAATACATCTCTAGCCTAGACCTTCTAGATATGATCGTTATATTTCAAATGCACCTTAGGTTAATTGAATTCATTTTAAAGTTGATCTTGAGTTGTCTCAATTTTCAAGCCTTAGCGATGTGACTCGAAAAACCCTGAATGCAGCTAAATGAGACAAGACCCCTTCAGTTCGATGAATTTCCTACACTAGAGAGGGTGGAAAACACACAATCAAATGCAAACAACCAAACAACTGAAATAAAAATGATTTTTCACTACAATTTTTGAGAAAATAAACTAATGAAAAATACATTCCAATTCCTAATTCCCTGACAAGTACATTTCTAACAGTCCTTTCAAAAGCAAAGAGAGTTATTTTTCTTTTCAAATGCCAATGCAATCCTAGTCTTCAATGATGCTAACTACCATAGCATACTGATGCAACAAACTAGAATTTTATACTTTTCATGAAATGACGAAATGAATTTTTCTCATAAAACACTTCAATGGAAAAGTTTTCGAGACAATTAGCTCTTCAAGCAAATGAAAATCATGAAAAAAGAATCTCTTTCAAACTAATGAAACACCGAATTTACCAAAAACAAGAAAAGCAATGTGATCCATGCTGGAAAATAAATGTTTAGACAAGTAAACTTTTCAAACTTGTGTAATGGAGGTCAAAGTCGTAGAATGACCATAAATGAAATGCAAGTAATAAATGCACCAACAACTCGACTCACTGAGTTCACAATCAGCTGAATGGATGGCGATCTCGATTCCCTGGTGCCATTAACCATCCAATGACCCAAGAAATCAAGCGGAAAGATGACAAATCGACAAGCAAACAAACCAAATGAAAAGCAGCTTTCTAGTCAGGGAGAAGACAGTATAAAAGGCTTATAGGTTTGAAATCATGAGAGCAAAACACACTGGCCAAGATTTGGGGCAAACCTTAATCTTCACTTATAGGCATCATCATGGCTACCTAACTGATAACAAGCACTAGAAGGGGGTTGACGTGACTGTTTCTCAGCATATTGCGCTAATCGGCGCAACTGTCAGTGAATTAGGCACGCTGAGTGAGGAAGCCATGAAAAAAATATTTTTTTTTAAAGTTGAGACCAGACTTGCTACTATGAATTTCAAACTCAGACCAGTAAGCAAAGGAAAACAAATAGAACCAAAGGGAAAAAGCGGAAGTAGAAAATTTCACACAAAACCATGAAACTCCAAGAAAACAAATAGAAGGATTGGCTCCGTAGTGGAGTCGCCAATTTGTGGTGAAGTAAAATTATGAGTGCGGACACAAACAATTCCTCTAGCCCAATAATGGGTCTAGCCACAACCAATACATTCTATGGAAGATTTCCTTAGGTTAGAACCAATTAGAGGGCGTACCTCTTAGTACGCTTATCTCGTTTGATAATGACCTTACTTGCTCGCTCCAGCTCTCTCTCGTTTCCTTCTTCGAATACCTGAAACATGTAAACAATAGCAAACAACAACCGTGATAATAGACAAATTGTAATTCAACCTACTTAACAAGTCCGGAAACATTAAACCATAAACATATAAGATGACACATTATGTAGGAAATAGATCAATAGTTGCATATATATTGCATCAAGAAGAGATTACAACCATTGTCTGATGTTGTTGTTTTCCTCCGACAAAACCAGGTTCCCACACACTTTTGTTAGCATTCCATGATGGCCTCAACAATGATAGTTTTACGGCTCTTCCATTCAAGCTTCACACTAAACCAAATTCAGACTTCTCCCTCACACAACTAGAGAGCTACAACTATGAATAGCTTTTGGATTTCAGGTATCTGTGGTTCATTTCTTTTAATTGAATCTCAGAGTACCCACAGTAATGATCATACTTGTTGACATTTCAAATCCCAATAGGGATCCATCATCAAGACACTTACTGAATGATGATAGAAGAAGAGCTTAGTGAGAATATAAATAGTATTAAGATAATTTAATTTCCAGAGAGATGAGGTCGGCTTTTTAATTTTCTTATGTTTTTAATTTTTATTATTTATTCAATTTATCTTTTTCTATAATAATTATTAACCAAGTTTAAAGTTTTATTATAATATTCATAAATTGTATTTAAATATATTTATTCTTGTAATTAAAAGATCATTTATTATTATTATGTATAATGTTACTATAATGTGCCATTTTTTTATTATAGATTAATTAGTTAAATAGATTTTATTAAAGATTTATTTATTTATTATTGTATCTAAATTCTTACTTAATATGTTTAATTGATTCATAAATATATAATAATGAAAGCTATATTTAATAATGATAATTAATTTTTATATTATATTAATAAAAGATAAATAATATAAATAATATAAACTAATTACTAGATTTAATTAATTAATTGGTTACTAGATATTATAATTACTATTGTTAATTATTTTATTTTTAGTATAGGATGACTCACTAATTGTTAATTCTTAAATAATTGATTAGTAAGCTAAATGATAATAATAATTTATTTGTTATTATAAATATTTAATGATACTAATAATAATTATTTTTATAAATTAATTATTCCTTTTATTCTTATAACCAATCTTTAAATAATAATTATTATTACTTAATTATAATATATATTAACTAATTAATTGATTAAATCTAATAAAATTAGTTCTATTATTATAACTTAATACAGAAACTTATTCTTATAAATGAATTATTTCTATTATTATTATAACTAATCTTTTTATAATTATTATTATAATACTTAATAACAATTATTAAGAATTATAATAATAACTATTTTATTTCTATTTTTATTTTTATTTTATCTCTAATATGAGATCATAAACTTTTAATAGGAGAGAAGTAGTTACCTGAATACCTAAGATGTACTATTGGTCCTAATCACTTTGATTAAAGGAAGCCAACTTCCACTAATCTCGATACTGTTGTATCTTTTGAGATTCTGTGGATGTTTTATAATTTCAAGAACCTCCCTGATCTTCCATCTGTGATCTTGCTCCTCTCTTGTGATAATCGAGGTGCTCTCCAAACACACTTGGTGTTTTGTTTTTGAGGAATGCTTTGCGAGGGCCGATGTACGAGAACTTCCATTATTAATATCTGCTCCATGTTCCTTTAGTATTTTCTATAGAGAGTGCCCTGTTTCACCAATGTAACTTTTTCCACAAGAAGAATCAATTTTATATACTCCTTTGAGTTGCTGTCTATCAATATCATCCTTGACAGACCTCATACCTTGTTTAATTGTTCCAGGTGCTGAGAACTGAGCGACTATGTCCTTCTTTTTCAAAATTTTGGCCATCTTATCTATCACCCCTTGAATATATGGTAGGAAAACTCTACTACCCTGAGGTAGGTTTTGGGCTTTAGGTTCTTGTGAAAACACTCTCCTTTATGCTCTTTCTATAGCTCTCCTAATATCTTTTTCTTTATATCCTATACCTTTAAATACTGAAGACAAACGTTTTTTCTCTTCTTCAAGATGTCTAGAGTTAGAAATTCGAAAGGCTCTAATGGAAAGAGTGTTAAGGACACCAAGATTTTGTGACGGGTGATGGTATGATTCAGCATGGAGGTAGCCTTCTGTGTGAGTTGATTTCCTAAAATCTCTATGTCCCAAAGAGCCATCCTCTTTTTTGATGATAAGGACATCTAAGAAAGGGACACTGTTGTCTTCCTCCACCTCCATAGTGAATTTTATTTCGGGAGAGATAGAGTTGAGGTGCATAAACAACCTATCAAGTTTTGTCCTACCATGAGTCCATTTGAGGTTAGTATCATCGACGAATTGTTTCCACCAAGTTGGCTTCAAAGGGTATGTTTCAAGGGCTTTCTTTTCAAAATATTCCATGTATAAATTTGCCACAATTGGCGATAGGGGTGATCCCATTGCCATCCCAGAAGTCTGCTCATAATAAACTCCTTGAAATGTGAAAACTGTTGACCGAAACAAATCTCAGTAAGTTTTGCAGTTTCTGGGTCATTAACTTCATCTATGACCTGAATAGCTTCATCTAAGGGATCTTGGTAAATAACGAGACCATGTCAAAACTTACCAAGATATCATCCTTGTGTACCCTTTCATTTCTGATAAGTTTCACAAGTTCACGGGAGTCCTTGATATAAGAATCAATATTCCCCACGAGAGGCATAAGGATCTTTGCAACATACTTAGCGAGCTCATAGGTTGGGGAACCAATGGTATTAACTATAGGTATAAGAGGAACCCTTTCCTTGTGGATTTTGGGCAACCCATAGATTCTTTGGAAGGTTTCACAGGAAGGAGCTAATCTCTTTTTTAATTTTTCATCAAGTTTGGAATCTAAGATTTCCTTCTTGATTTCTCTCATAATCTTAGGAATGGGGTTGGCTTTAAGTTTCTTATAGCTACCACAACTGAGGTGTTCATTCATCTTACGAATGTGGTCTTCTTTATCGAGGATCACAACTGCCCCCTCTTATCTGTTTTAAGAACCACACTCCTATCATTATTCCGAAGGAACCTAAAGGCACTTTAATCAATGCTAGGGACAATTAGATTTAATCAATTAATTAGTTAATATGTATTAAAATTAAGTAATAATAATAATTATAGAATTGAGGCTTCTGTGATCCATATCAAATTTTTGAGAGATTCTTCAGCGTAAATCACATAAGAATTCATTTGTCGACGCATTTCGAACCAACTAGTGTGGTTCATCATCAGGACAAGTTGAAGAAACAGATCCAGCCTTAGCATGTTAAATAGTCTGAGCAGAGTCTCCAACAGCTACTTGGATAACGGCTAAATTTTGACTTCAGGACCAAGGTCAAAT
>APFE030904495.1:0-33211 GCA_000404065.3 Pinus taeda
AAAGCCAAGAAGGGAACAAGGACCAGCTCCTCCATCAGTTTTATGGCATGCCTAACGGGATGCAAAACTGATACTGATGAGACACCTACCTATGCACATGCAAAGAGATTTTGATCACCGATGGAGGGCTCAAGACCGACACTAACAATCTCTATGTACTTGGATATGCCATGAAACACTAGATTCTCTAAACATTTGATACATCTCTAATCATCATAACAAATCATTATGGGATCCAACTGCTAATTAAAAAATCCTAAAAGTAATATGACAAATTATATGGCCTCACAAATAGTAGTACTAGATGCAAACTCGTATTTTTCCTTTATTGAGCTAAGTGCCACAAAATTATTCTTCCTACTATATAAGGATATCATTACTAAATCCAAGTTAAAGCAACACCTTCAGGTGCTCTTCTTGTTTGGTGCATTTCCTACTCAATCTAAGTTTGAATACCCATGCAACTTCACTTTACCATCTCCATTATTTCTCATATTGTACTCCACTATGCCCCTCAACTATATAAACACATATTTTGTCGCTACCTAATTTTCTTGCTTAGTTCCACAAAGAACTAACTCATGTTGTTCGCTACAAAACATACATTTTGTCTAACCTTGACCAATTACATCAAAGAACTTGTTAGGTTTTTCTATAATGTGGGATCCACCAACTATGAATATAAATATTTCACCTCCTTCAAATATGTGATTATCGGGGTGGCCACTGTTTGTAGTCCTCTGTCCAAGGAAATTATGATTTAGGTGGATATTGGTGGCCACCTACCTATTCCACTTGGACCCCCAATACTGTTTCTTTCAGTTTCCTTAATTGTAGCACAATTTACTATTTTTGGCAAATTTTTAGGTCCTAAACTTCTAGAGCTATTTTGAGGCCTTAAATGACATTCTTTTTGTAATGGGCAGACCCACAACTTTTTGAAGGGGTCTACAAGCGAAATTTGTTTTCCTCGGATAGATATTTCTAACAAGGTATCATATGCATCAAACAAAGATCATATGCCAAAGTTACAACCCAAGAAGTTGATGTACTAACTAACCCCAATGTTTCCTGTTAGAGCCTAGATTTTCCTCAGGCTGGAAAGGCAAGATTCTAGGTCCACATCAAACCACGCCCAACCTCGTAGCTAGCCCTACAAGGACGGGAGAGGGCTCTCTTCGGGTCAATCTCGGCAAAGATAATCGATGAGGCTTGAGATGACTAAAACAAAAGCTAATTTTAGGCTGGTATGCAGTGCAAGGGTTTGATTTGAGTTTTTAGGAGTTTTTATGTTGAAACAGGGAAAGGCAAATTTGGGCTTGGGAATTGAGGCACAGTTTTTGCAGATGTATGAATGAGGCAAGGAAGGCGATCATCTTGATGCTTTTAAGGGAATTAATGGGTAGATCAGATTGGTGAGGAGCTAAGGAGAGAAAGAAGGTTTCAAGGATTCTCCTTAAACAGGTGAAAACATTGAAAATCAAACAAATTTAAAGGCAAAGCATACCAATCTATGGATTCTACCTTAACACTTCATTTGTTCAATTGCAGAAGATGAGAGAATGAAAATGATACACATAACAACTTACAATTACTGAGAGAAGCACACCATCAAAACATAAAGCCACATGGATCCCAAACAGTGCTGCAAAACCCTGGTCTTTCCTTAGCCAAAAATGCTGAGAAAATATGTACAATAGTATGCCAAAGTAATCCCAAGTGTCCAACCCTAAAAATGACTTAGGAATTACATGATATATACTAGCCCAACCCATTCCCTTGCCTCTAGTGGTCGATCTCATCATTCTAGGAGTTGTTTGAACCAATTCTAAACAAGGAACTAAAATCTAGGCAATCAAAACAACTTGCCTCTATATGTTAGGAAACTGATTCATTCATTAAAATTTTCACTTGTTAGTGAATGAATCATCTAGAACAAGTAAATAAGTGCCGAAATTACATCATGATCCTCCAATTACATTTATATAGGTCAAAAATTACATTAAAAAGCAAAACTAGTCAAACTGGCCGAATTTCTGAGCTCGAAGGTGAAAAATTGGGCAAACATCCTCTGTGCGCCATGCCAAAATCTGTGTGCGTCGCGCCAATTTGAGGTTGAGTTTGCTTGCTGGAAAGCCCTACCTGTCTACTTTCCAACCCAAGTAGAATTTCCCAATTTGGTGCCCATTTTCCCCTCCAATACTTCATTCTCCCACGACTGCTTCCTGTGTGTCAAAACAGGGGCAAAGAGGTCACTTTTTGAGTGTGTTTTGACCTTTTGGGGACCCAAAACTTGCCCAAAATTCTTGGCCGTACACCAGAAGTCATGATTTTCCATGCCAAATCCAAAAATATAAACTTTTTTCCATTTGGACCTCCCTAGGAAAAGCGCACGCCACGTGGCGCGGCGCACAGGGAGGCAAAACCTTCTTTTTCAGTGTCAAAATTTGTCAAAATGCCAAAAATGCACAAAATTTCTTGAAATTTGGGCTAGAACTTCTCCTTCAAGTGTCATGCTGAGCTAAAGAGGCTTCGGCCAATATCCGAAGGCGATCATGCTCCTTGTGCCTCTTTTGCTTCTTTGTTGCCTTCCTTAGTTTTGCTTTTAGATTCCTTATCCGAGCCTTGGAACTCATATTGCGTGCCCTGTAATGGAAAACCATATGTCTCAATAATGCTTTGTTCTTGTCGGCCTTTTCCAGTAGTCTCTACAGGTGGATGTTGATTCCCTCGAGCCAAGATTCGCGATCATCGTTAATCACTTGCTCCAATGAAATGAGCTCACTCCTCCTCTGTTGGGCAGCTCGACGATTCTCGCGGATGTTTTGCAACCCCATGATCTCCTACTGGTCTTCAAGATTTTTGTTCCTCTGTTCTAAGTATTTGATGATCCACTTAGCCCTCTCCAAGTTGAGGGATAAGGCATTGATCTCTGTCTGTTGCTCTTGAATGACCTCTCTAAGATGTGCACTTTGCAGGCCCATGTCGGTATCGTCATCCTGAATGAGAATGAAGCCGGTCTCTCGTTCACCTAAAGGCCCTTCATCCTGCATTGGCCTCTTACCTTTGTCTGGTACCTGTGGTGCTGATGTCGGAAGCGAGGCCCCTTCCACCCCAGGTGGAGATAACACTCGCTTCGCTGCTGCAAACAAATGTCTAGTGCCCCTCTGATATGTGATGAACACAGGCACACTAACGGTCTCATGGCGTTCATACTGATGCGAAGGTCCACCTGTCTCATACCTAACCTCTGAAAGCCCCTGTGAAGCCCTGAAGAAATCACAGGAGATGAAGTCATCCCATGTGATGCCCTGTAATCCAAGTTGATGAACAACCATAATCTTGATGAGAGCAAAATGGCAAATGATGTTGAACTGCTGCTCAGGGGTCTTGTGCTACACAAGGGTGGTCATCCTCTCTATGTTTCGGCATATGAAATATGGGATGTTCATCATCCGTACGCGAGTGAAATGCATGAGCAACCTGATGTGATAAACATATACTTGGGAGAAGCGACCTTCACAACTGAAATACTTCATGATTAATTTCATTAATGGAGCATATTAATCTTTGAGATATCGGAACGGGAACACCCTCTTGAGCTGCCTCAAGAAACCCAGTTTAACATATGGCTCATAATGTTGCCATTCAATCTTCTGCTTCTTATTCCAAGATTCTCCAATGTTAGGCATGCTGGTGGCCAGTGAGATAGATTATGGTGTAAGTGTGAAGGTGACACAAGCCAAAGTAACATGATTTCCATGTAAATGTAGTACGAATAGACGAGCCAACTCATGATGAAATTGAACATTGGCCACCTTCTCACAAAAATCATAGCATGAATGAAACTGGAAACAAGAGACGACAAGAGGGAAGGCCTACAATTCTGTAAGGGTGGTCGGTTCTTCTCTGACATGTCTGCCTCCTCTATGAGGCCTCCGGGGTGCATGTTATTCCATGGGAGAGTCACTTTGAGTTTCTACTTCATAGTCAGATGAATGACCAGACGACATCACTGCTGATATACAAACCGCCTTGAATGACTGCTGATGTATGAAACTGCTGTTATGGAGAAATGACTGCTGGTTACAAAACTGTGTCGGACTGCTGTTAAGATATGTTGAAATCTGCCACCAAGGGAAAATGTAACAAGGGAGTGTTAGGAAGGGGAATAATATGAAGCGATGAGGGACTTATGGGGAGAAATTATGTTTAGGGACATGTAGGAGGGTTTGGGATTTTACATTTGACAATGGGTAAAAGGGAATTGGGGATAGGGGTTTAATAATTTGAGGGGATAGGGAACAAATGGAGTCAAGGGGAGAAGAAAATGATGGAAAAAAGGATATACTTGGTGGCAAACAATTTTTGAAACCCTAACAGCAATTGGCTTGATGACTTTGAGAGGTAGGGTTTGAGAGTTTTTGTTGCAACTGTTAGCAGCCATAAACCATCATCATACTAGCATAAAAATGGATGAAACACTGAGATGGTGACCCTACCTGGAAAATCCAAATGTTTAGATGGCCATTTGATGCAATTTCAAGAAAATTCAGGCAAATTGGTGTATGCGCCATGCCAAGAACCCAATGCGCCACGCTCGTTCAGAATTACACTGGGCAGCTTCTCCCTATGCGCTGCACGCTCCCAGTGCGCCACGCCTATTTAGAATTACACCGGGCAACTTCTCCCAGTGCGCCGCGCTAGCTGTTTTGTGCACTGCGCCGGCCGATTGCATGCAATTTCACCCCAAAACACGCACTTGCTTACCCAATTCACTTTGAAATGCTTCTCTTTGACCTTGGCATGCAAAATTACATTGATCTTCATGGAAAAACCTTTATAAAGACATTGATTTTATTTTTGGTTCTTCAAAACCCATTTTTGTAATGTTTTGGTTTTTGGCACTTTTTCACAATTAATACAACTCTGTCCTTTTGTTTCCCCCTTGATTTTGGCTACAAATGATGAATTTCTTGGCAATGTTTTGTAGGGACAGTGGCATGTTTGACCAAGGAAGACCAGGGCTGCGCCTAAAGAATTCAAGAACTATTTATTTTTATTTTTTTTGAAAATTATTACAAAAACTGAAATGTCGACTTTTCTTCAAAACAAAGTTTTGAAGAACAGTCATAATCGATCCGTATGCCAATGAAAATCTTTGAAAGGAGAACTTATTAAGAAACTCCCTCAGGTCTACTAGCTTTATTGGACATCTTGAAGACACAACTTATGAAACCCTAGACCTAGGGACCGAACATAACTCTTGCTAATCAAAAGACTAAATCGGGGCTGTAAGTGACTCAAAAATTTGATTTAGACAAACAGACCTGAGCCAACAGTGCAAAGCATGAGGGGCGATGAATGAATAAACCCTTCCATCAGATTAAGGCATGCCCCTAGTGGAATGCAACTGAGTGAAACGAGCGAGACACCTAAAAATGAGATGCAATAAAGAGAAATGATCTCTGACGGAGGGATGTAAAGACCGACTCTAACATTGGCTCCAATGGGGATGGTAGCTCCTTGGAGGTGCCAAGAACGATAGATCTCTGGGAGAGCTAGGCAATGCCTTCATCCATTGGGCTATGGAGTCCATTATTTTGACAAACTAACACAAGACTCTTGACTTATTTATTGACTGAAACTTGATTAAAATTGACTCATGATTGACTTAACTAAAGCAAGAAATTACAAAGCTTATTGAAGGGTAGCAGTCCATCAAGATTTCAAATCATGATGACAACCATCTGCATACTAATGAAATATGTACAATCATGTGTAATGAGCTTTCCAATGTAACCAATCCAGCAGATGGCTACATACCAAATTTCTGCTCTCACTTATCTCGAGCAGGCGGAACAATGAACCTGTAGGCAACTCAAAATAACCAATGAAACCAAAGCTTATGAAATGAACCAGGCAATATTTATCTTTTCTAATGCTTGTAGAAGAATGCCGAAGGGATCTTGAAAATCCTGAAGCACTGGCTTA
Source organism: Pinus taeda (assembly GCA_000404065.3). Classification (NCBI taxonomy): domain Eukaryota; kingdom Viridiplantae; phylum Streptophyta; class Pinopsida; order Pinales; family Pinaceae; genus Pinus; species Pinus taeda. The sequence continues at coordinate 5,995 of APFE030904495.1, forward strand.
TCTTGAGATCCAGCTGCAAAAATACAAGTACTCCCTCCATTTTGATCTGAAATAGCAATTGATTTCCGAGGGATAGGAATGCACAGAGAAGTATGTGCTTCTGCCATCTGAGTGTTAGCTGTAGGTTCCTTGACCATGGGAAATCTTGGTATATTTTCTCCCTCAAGATCATATTCCTCAACTTCATGGTCTAGGTCATTCTTAAACAAAAAACAATCTTCAAGATTATCAAACATGACAGCCTTATTATCTTTGTGAAAGAAAATATTATATGTTTGCTGATCTATAAAACTGATTACAAGACCATCATCATTTTCAAAAGAGGAAGAAGTTTCACCAACACTTTTTTGATCATGTGTGCACTGCAAATCTGCTTCAGCTTGGACTATAACATGACCCTTCAGTAGTTGATCTATCTCATCTTCAGACAAAGGAGATAATACCTTTTGTTTTATTTTGCTCAAGCCAAAACATGCAAAGGATGAATGACAGTCCTTAATTCCCTAATCTTCTGAAAGTTGATAACATTGTTGATCATCTTCATATGACATGGCAATCAAACTATCCAAAGGATCATTTGCCATTGAGTTATCAAAATAAGACTTTTCGCTTACTTGAACAAGGATCCCATCTTGTTTTCCATGAAATGACTGGATTACCTCCTCATGAAGGCTTTGGTCAATAACTTTGGCTTCTTCATTTCAGACGATCTCAACAGCAGAGCTCTCCTTCATGGGATTCAAAGCAAGGTAGTCTTCATCATCATGATCTGAATCTAGATTTGAAATATCTGACTTGACTTTATCACATTCTGAAATTGAAACTTGACTTCCCTGCATACTATCTTCTTCTATGGACAGATCTGAAATAAAACCTTCTCTTTCATCATTTTCCATTGTGTGAAGATCTTGATCCAGCTGTAATGTTCCTTGAGCATATTGATGAGTATCTTCTAAGTTCTCTTTATGCTGGTGAAAGGGATTTTCATACGGTGCTTCCATGATCTCATCATCCATGAAATTATCATCTTCATAATATTTCTCAAGGCTTTCAATAAAACTATAAGCATGTTTGCAACAGTCCTGAACTAAATCTAATGATGGATAAGATTGTTTATATCTTTCAATGAACATGGTATGAAAATCTTTTAAACATTAAATACAAGCAGGCGGCAAACTTTCATACCAAGATTGGGCTTTACCTTCCTGGGTGGCCAGGAATATCTTCATCAAGCAATCTTCAGGAAAATCAACCTTCAACTTGCGAATATGCATGTGAAATCTGACTAGATGTAAAGAAACATCGCTCCTATCATCATCTTTAAACGTAGGAAAATTCCTTGACCAATCTACCTTTGGAATTTTGTTTGGGAAACCTGGAATGTGATCCCGGCTCATGGGAGCGTATCATCTTGCAACCCATTCCATCTTGAAAATCTCAAAGCTATTGATCTTCTTGCACTGGAGTCACCATGAAGCATTGATTTTTGTATTTTTCAGTGAATGGAGTCACTAGGTGAATGATTTTAGCCTTCTTATGTCTGATCGTTGTCCACCATCAAAAATCAGATCTGAAATTGATACATGTACTGGGGAAATTAACAAGTTAGATGTCACATTTACAAGCTAGACCAGAGATTGACTAAAGCAGTGTTTATCTACTTCGCTGATGCATAGCAAAAGTGTTTTGAAGGCTACCTGGCATGACTTCAGGCTCCATCTGTAGCTTATAGATCAAATGACATCAGCAAGCAAACCATTTCTTCCCCAGTGGAGTCACCACTATGTTAGAGCCTAGATTTGCCTCAGGCTGGAAAGGCAAGATTCTAGGTCCGCATCAAACCATGCTTAGCCTCGTAGCTAGCCCTACGAGGACAATAGAGGGCTCTCTCTGGGTCAATGTCGCAGAGATAATCGATGAGGCTCAAGATGACTAAAACAAAAGCTAATTTTAGGCTAGGTATGCAGTGCAAGGGTTTGATTTGAGTTTTTAGGAGTTTTTATGTTGAAACAGGGAAATGCAAATTTGGGCTTGGGGATTGAGGCACAGTTTTTGTGGAGGTATGAATGGGGCAAGGAAAGCGATCATCTTGATGCTTTTAAGGGAATGAATGGGTAGATCAGATTGGTGAGGAGATAAGGAGAGCAATAAGGTTTCAAGGATTCTCCTTAAACAGGTGAAAACATTGAAAATCAAACAAATTTAAAGGCAGAGCATAACAATCTATGGATTCTACCTTAACACTTCATTTGTTCAATTGCAAAATATGAGAGAAGGAAAATGATACACACAAAAACTTACAATTACTGAGAGAAGCACACCATTAAAACATAAAGCCACATGGATCCCAAAAAATGCTGCAAAACCCTGGTCTTTCCTTAGCCAAAAATGCAGAGAAAATATGTACAATAGTATGCCAAAGAAATCCCAAGTGTCCAACCCTGAAAATGACTTAGGAATTACATGATATAGACTAGCCAAACCCATTCCCTTGCATCTAGGGGTCGAGCTCATCATTCTAGGAGCTGTTTGAACCAATTCTAAACAAGGAACTAAAATCTAGGCAATCAAAACAACTTGCCTCTATATGTTAGGAAACTGATTCATTCATTAAATTTTTCACTTGTTAGTGAATGAATCATCAAGAAAAAGTAAATAAGTGCCAAAATTACATCATGATCCTCCAATTACATTTATATAGGTCAAAAATTACATTAAAAAGCAAAACTAGTCAAACTAGCCGAATTTCTGAGTTGGAAGGGGAAACATTAGGCAAAAATCCTTTATGCGCTGCACCAAAATATGTGTGTGTCACGTCAGTTTGAGGCTGATTTGGAGGAACTTCCTGAAGTCCAAATTGTGCCCAAATGTACTTGTTGGAAAGCCCTGCCTCTCTACTTTCCAGCCCAAGTGGAATTTTCCAATTTGGTGCCCATTTGCCCCTCCAAAACTTCATTCTCCCAAGACTGCTTCCTATGTGTCAAAACAGGGGCAGAGAGGTCACTTTTTGAGTGTCTTTTGACCTTTTGGGGACCCAAAACTTGCCCAAACTTCTTGGCCATACACCAAAAGTGATGATTTTCCATGCGAAATCCAAAAATATAAAATTTTTTCCATTTGGAGCTACCTAGGAAAAGCGCACGCCATATGGCGCGGCGCACAGGGAGGCAAAACCCTATTTTTCGGTGTCAAAATTTGTCAAAATGCCAAAAATGCCCCAAATTTCTTGAACTTTGCGCTGGAGCTTCTCCTTCAAGTGTCATGCTGAGCTAAAGAGGTTCCGGCCAATATCCGAAGGCGATCATGCTCCTTTTGCCTCTTTTGCTTCTTTGTTGCCTTCCTTAGTTTTGCTTTCAGATTCCTTATCCGAGCCTTGGAACTCATATTGCGTGCCCTGTAATGGAAAACCATATGCCTCAATAATGCTTTTTCCTTGTCAGCGTTTTCCAGCAGTCTCTCCAGGTGGATGTTGATTCTCTCGACCCAAGACTCCCGATCATCTTTAATCACTTGCTCCAATGAAGTGAGCTCAATCCTCCTCTGTTGGGCAGCTCGACGATTCTCGCGGATGTTTTGCAACCCCATGATCCCCTGCTGGTCTTCAAGCTATTTGTTCCTCTGCTCTAAGTATTTGATGATCCACTTAGCCCTCTCTAAGTTGAGGGATAAGGCATTGATCTCTGTCTGCTACTCCTGAATGACCTCTCTAAGATGTGCACTTTGTGGGCCCATGTCGGTATCGTCATCCTGAATGAGAATGAAGTCGGTCTCTCGTTCACCTGAAGGCCCCTCATCTTGCATTGGCCTCTTGCCTTTATCCGATACCTGTGGTGCTGATGTCGGAAGCGAGTCTCCTTCCACCCCAGGTGGAGATAACACTTGCATCGCTGCTACAAACAAATGTCTAGTGCCTCTCTTATATGTGATGAAAACAGGCACACTAACGGTCTCATGGCATTCATACTGATGAGAAGGTCCACCTATCTCATGCCTAACCTCTGAAAGTCCCTGTGAAGCCCTGAAGAAATCACGGGAGATGAAGTCATCCCATGTGATGCCCTGTAATCCAAGCTGATGAACAACCATAATCTTGATGAGAGCAAAATGGAAAATGCTGTTGAACTGCTGATTAGGGGTCTTGTGCTGCCCAAGGGTGGTCATCCTCTCTATGTTTCGGCATATGAAATATGGGATGTTCATCATCCATACCCGAGTGAAATGCATGAGCAACCTGATGTGATAAGCATATACTCGGGAGAAGCGACCTTCACAACTAAAATACTTCATGATTAATTTCATTAATGGAGCATATTCATCTTTGAGATATCGGAACGGGAACACCCTCTTGACCTGCCTCAAGAAACCCAGTTTAACATATGGCTCATAATGTTTTCGGTCAATCCTCTGCTTCTTATTCCAAGGTTCTCCAATGTTAGGCATGCTGGTGGCCAGTGAGATAGATTCTGGTGTAAGTGTGAAGGTGACACCAGCCAAAGTAACTTGATTTCCATGTAAATGTAGTACGAATAGATGACCCAAATCATGTTGAAATTGAACATTGGCCACCTTCTCACAAAAATCATAGCATGAATGTAACTGGAAATAAGAGATGGCAAGAGGGTAGGCCTGCAATTCTGTAAGGGTGGTCGGTTCTTCTTTGACATGTCTACCTCCTCTATGAGGCCTCTGGGGTGCATGTTCTTCCATGGGAGAGTCACTTTGAGTTTCTACTTCATAGTCAGATGAATGACCAGACGACGTCATTGCTGATATACAAACTGCCTTGAATGACTGCTGATGTATGAAACTGCTGTTATGGAGAAATGATTGCTGGTTACAAAACTGTGTCGGACTGCTGTTAAGATATGTTGAAATTTGCCACCAAGGGAAAATGTAACAAGGGAGTGTTAGGAAGGGGAATAATATGAAGGGATGAGGGACTTATGGGGAGAAATTATGTTTAGGGACATGTAGGAGGGTTTGGGAAATTTATATGAGGTAGGGTTTGGGTTTTTACATTTGACAATGGGTAAAAGGGAATTGGGGATAGGGGTTTAATAATTTGAGGGGATAGGGAACAATGAGATTAGGGAACAAATGGAGTCAAGGGGAGAAGAAAATGATGGAATAAAGGATATACTTGGTGGCAAACAATTTTTTAAACCCTAACATCAATTGGCTTGATGACTTTGAGAGGTAGGGTTTGAGAGTTTTTGTTGTAACTGTTAGTAGCCATAAACCATCATCATACTAGCATAAAAATGGATGAAACACTGAGATGGTGACCCTACCTGGAAAATCCAAGTGTTTAGATGGCCATTTGATGCACTTTCAAGCAAATTCGGGCAAATTGGTGTATGCATCGCGCCAAGAACCCAGTGCACCATGCGCTCCCAGTGCTCTGCGCCCGTTCAGAATTACACTGAGCAACTTTTCCCAGTGCACTACGCCACCTATTCTGTGCACCATGCCGGCCAGTTGCATACAATTTCACCCCAAAACACGCACTTGCTCACCCAATTCACTTTGAAATGCTTCTCTTTGACCTTGGCATGCAAAATGACATTGATCTTCATGGCAAAACCTCTATAAAGACATTGTTTTGATTTTTGGTTCTTCAAAACCCATTTTTGTAATGTTTTGGTTTTTGGCACTTTTTCACAATTAATACAACTCTGTCCTTTTGTTTCCCCCTTGATTTTGGCTTCAAATGATGAATTTATTGGCAATTGTTTGCAGGGACAGTGGCATGTTTGACCAAGGAAGACCAGGGCTGCGCCATAAGAATTCAAGAACTAATTTTTTTTTTTTTGAAAATTATTACAAAAAATGAAATGTCAACTTTTCTTCAAAACAGAGTTTTGAAGAACAGTCATAATCGATCCGTATGACGATGAAAGTATTTGAAAGGAGAACTTATTAAGAACCTCCCTCAGGTTTACTGGCTTTATTGGACATCTTGAAGACACAACTTATGAAACCCTAGACCTAGTGACCGAACATAACTCCTGCTAATCAAAAGACTAAATTAGGGCTGTAAGTGACTAAAAAATTTGATTTAGACAAACAAACCTGAGCTAGCAATGCAAAGCATGAGGGGTGATGAATGACTAAACCCTTCCATTAGATTATGCCATGCCCCTAGCAGAATGCAATTGAGTGAAACGAGCAAGACACCTAAAAATGAAATGCAATAAAGAGAAATGATCTCTGACGGAGGGATGTAAAGACCGACTCTAACATTGGCTCCAATGGGGATGGTAGCTCCTTGGAGGTGCCAAGAATGACAGATCTCTGGGAGAGCTAGGTAGTGCCTTCGTCCATTGGGCTATGGAGTCCGTTATTTTGACAAACTAACACAAGACTCTTGACTTATTTATTGACTGAAACTTGACTCAAATTGACTCATGACTGACTTAACTGAAACAAGAACTTACAAAGCTTATTGAAGGGCAACAGTCCATCAAGATTTCAAATCATGATGACAACCGCCTGCATACTAATGAAATATGTAAAATCATATGTAATGAGCTTTCCAATGTAACCAATCCAGCGTATGGCTACATACCAAATTTATGCTCTCACTTATCTCGAGCAGGCAGAACAATGAACCTGTAGGCAACTCAAAATAACCACTGAAACCAAAGCTTATGATACGGAACCAGGAAATATTTATCTTTTCTAATGCTTTAAGAAGAATGCCGAAGGGATCTTGAAAATCCTGAAGCACTGGCTTATCTTGAGATCCAGCTGCAAAAATATAAGTACTCCCTCCATTTTGATCTGAAAGAGTAATTGATTTCCGAGGGATGGGAATGCACAGAGAAGTATGTGCTTCTACCATCTTAGTGTTAGCTGTAGGTTCCTTGACCATGGGAAATCCTAGCATACTGTCTCCCTCAAGCTCATATTCCTCAACTTCATGGTCTAGGTCATTCTTAAACAAAAAACAATCTTCAAGATTATCAAACATGACAGCCTTATTATCTTTGTGAAAGAAAATATTATTCGTTTGCTGATCTATAAAACTGATTACAAGACCATCATCATTTTAAAAAAGAGGAAGAAGTTCCACCAACACTTTCTTGACCATGTGTGCACTGCAAATATGCTTCAGCTTGGACTGTAACATGACCCTTCAGCAGTTGATCTATCTCATCTTCAGAAAAAGGAGATAATACTTTTTGTTTTCTTTTTCTCAAGCCAAAACATGCAAAGCCTGAATGACAACCCTTAATACCCTGATCTTCTGAAAGTTGAAAACATTGTTGATCATCTTCATATGACATGGCAATCAAACTATCGAAAGGATCACTTACCATTGAGTTATCAAAATAAGACTTTTCACTTACTTGAACAAGATCCCATCTTGTTTTCGAAGAAAGGACTGGATTACCTCCTCATGAAGGCTTTGGTTAATAACTTTGTCTTCTTCATTCCAGACGATCTCAACAGTAGAGCTCTCCTTCATGGGATTCAAAGTAAGGTAGTCTTCATCATCATCATCTGAATCTAGATTTGAAATGTCTGAGTTGACTTTATCACATTCTCAAAATTGAAACTTGACTTCCCTGCATACTATCTTCTTCTATGGACAAATCTGAAATAAAACCTTCTCTTTCATCTTTTTCCATTGTGTGAAGATCTTGATCCGGCTGTAAAGTTTCTTGAGAATCTTGATGATTATCTTCTAAGTTCTCTTTAAGCTGGTGAAAGGGATTTTCATACAGGGCTTCCATGATCTCATCATCCATGAAATTATCATCTTCATAATATTTCTCAAGGCTTTCAATAAAACTACAAGCATTTTTGCAACAGTCATGAACTAAATTTAATGATGGATAAGATTGTTTATATCTTTCAATGAACATGGTATGAAAATCTTTTAAACAGTAAATACAAGCAGGCGGAAAAATTTCATACCAAGATTGGGCTTCACCTTCCAGAGTGGCCAGGAATATCTTCATCAAGCAATCTTTAGGAAAATCAACCTTCAACTTGCGAATATGCATGTGAAATCTGACGAGATGTAAAGCAACATCCTTCCTATTATCATATTTAAATGTAGGCAAATTCCTTGACCAAACTACCTTCGGAATTTTGTTTGGGAAACCTAGAATGTGATCTTGGCTCATAGGAGCGTATCATCTTGCAACCCATTCCATTTTGAAAATCTCAAAGCGACTGATCTTCTTGCAGTGGAGTCACCGTGAAGCATTGATTTTTGGATTTTTCAGTGAATGGAGTCGCTAGGTGAATGGTTTCAGCCTTCTTATGTCTGATCATTGTCCAACATCAACAATTAGGTCTGAACTTGATACATGTACTGGGGAAATTAACAAGTTAGATGTCACATTTACAAACTAGACCGGAGATTGACTGAAGCCGTGTTTATCTACTTCACTGATGCATAGAAAAAGTGTTTTGAAGGCTACCTGGCATGACTTCAGGCTCCATCTGTAGCTTATAGATAAAATGAAATCAACAAGAAAACCATTTCTTCCCCAGTGGAGTCGCCACTATGTTAGAGCCTAGATTTGCCTCAGGCTGGAAAGGCAAGATTCTAGGTCCGCATCAAACCATGCTCAGCCTCATAGCTAGCCCTACGAGGACAGGAGAGGGCTCTCTCCGGGTAAATTTCGGCAGAGATAATCGATGAGGCTCGAGATGACTAAAACAAAAGCTAATTTTAGGCTAGGTATGCAGTGCAAGGGTTTGATTTGAGTTTTAGGAGTTTTTATGTTGAAACAGGGAAAGGCAAATTTGGGCTTGGGGATTGAGGCACAGTTTTTGTGGAGGTATGAATGGGGAAAGGAAAGCGATCGTGTTGATGCTTTTAAGGGAATGAATCGGTAGATCAAACTGGCGAGGAGATAAGGAGAGCAAGAAGGTTTCAAGGATTCTGCTTAAACAGGTGAAAACATTGAAAATCAAACAAATTTAAAGGAAAAGCATAACAATCTATGGATTATACCTTAACAATTCATTTGTTCAATTGCAGAAGATGAGAGAAGGAAAATGATACGCACAACAACTTATAATTACTGAGAGAAGCACACAATCAAAACATAAAGCCACATGGATCCCAAACAGTGCTGCAAAACCCTGGTCTTTCCTTAGCCAAAAATGCAGAGAAAATATGTACAATAGTATGCCAAAGCAATCCCAAGTGTCCAACCCTGAAAATGACTTAGGAATTACATGATATAGACTAGCCCAACCCATTCCCTTGCATCTAAGGGTCGAGCTCACCATTCTAGGAGCTGTTTGAACCAATTCTAAACAAGGAACTAAAATTTAGGCAATCAAAACAACTTGCCTCTATATGTTAGGAAATTGATTCATTCATTAAATTTTTCACTTATTAGTGAATGAATAATCAAGAACAAGTAAATAAGTGCCAAAATTACATCATGATCCTCCAATTACATTTATATAGGTCAAAAATTACATTAAAAAGCAAAACTAGTCAAACTGGCCGAATTTCTGAGCTGGAAGGCGAAAAATTGGGCAAAAATCCTCTGTGCGCTGCACCAAAATCTGTGTGTGTCGTGCCACTTTGAGGGTGAGTTTGAGGCACTTCCTGAAGTCCAAATTGAAACAAAGTGCTCTTTCTGGAAAGCCCTACCTATCTGCTTTCCAACCCAAGTGGAATTTTCCAATTTGGTGCCCATTTGCCCCTCCAAAACTTCATTCTACCAAGACTACTTCCTGTGTGTCAAAACAGTGGCAGAGAGGTCACTTTTTGAGTGTTTTTTGACCTTTTGGGGACCCAAAACTTGTCCAAACTTCTTGGCCATACACCAAAAGTCGTGATTTTCCATGCCAAATCCAAAAATATAAACTTTTTTCCATTTGGAGCTCCCTAGGAAAAGTGTGCGCCACGTGGCGCAGCGCACAGGGAGGCAAAACCCTATTTTTCAGTGTCAAAATTTGTCAAAATGCCAAAAATGCCCCACATTTCTTGAAATTTGCGCTGGAGCTTCTCCTTCAAGTGTCATGCTGAGCTAAAGAGGCTTCGGCCAATATCCGAAGGCGATCATGCTCCTTTTGCCTCTTTTTCTTCTTTGTTGCCTTCCTTAGTTTTGCTTTCAGATTCCTTATCCGAGCCTTGGAACTCATATTATGTGCTCTGTAATGGAAAACCATATGCCTCAATAATGCTTTGTCCTTATCGGCCTTTTCCAACAGTCTCTCTAGGTGGATGTTGATTCGCTCGAGCTAAGACTCACGATCATTGTTAATCACTTACTCCAATGAAGTGAGCTCAATCCTCCTCTGTTGGGCAGCTCGAAAATTCTCGCGGATGCTTTGCAACCCCATGATCTCCTGCTGGTCTTCAAGCTATTTGTTCCTCTGCTCTAAGTATTTGATGATCCACTTAGCCCTCTCGAAGTTGAGGGATAAGGCATTGATCTCTGTCTGCTGCTCCTGAATGACCTTTCTAAGATGTGCACTTTGGGGCCCATGTTGGTATCGTCATCCTGAAAGAGAATGAAGTCGGTCTCTCATTCACCTGGAGGCCCATCATCCTGCATTCGCCTCTTGCCTTTGTCCGGTACCTGTGGTACTGATGTCGTAAGCGAGGCCCGTTCCACCCCAGGTGGAGATAACACTCACTTCGCTGCTGCAAACAAATGTCTAGTGCCCCTCTAATATGTGATGAACACGGGCACACTAACGGTCTCATGGCATTCATACTGATGAGAAGGTCCACCTATCTCATGCCTAACCTCTGAAAGTCCCTGTGAAGCCCTGAAGAAATCACGGGAGATGAAGTCATCCCATGTGATGCCCTGTAATCCAAGCTGATGAACAACGATAATCTTGATGAGAGAAAAATGGCAAATGCTATTGAACTACTGCTCGGGGGTCTTGTGCTACACAAGGGCGGTCATCCTCTCTATGTATCGGCATATGAAATATGCGATGTTCATCATCCGTACCCGAGTGAAATGCATGAGTAAACTGATGTGATAAGCATATACTCGGGAGAAGCGACCTTCACAACTGAAATACTTCATGATTAATTTCATTAATGGAGCATATTCATCTTTGAGATATCAGAACGGGAACACCCTCTTGAGCTGCCTCAGGAAACCCGGTTTAACATATGGCTCATAATGTTGCCGGTCAATCCTCTGCTTCTTATTCCAAGGTTCTCCAATGTTAGGCATGCCAGTGGCCAGTGAGATAGATTCTGGTGTAAGTGTGAAGGTGACACAAGCCAAACTAACCTGATTTCCATGTAAATGCAGTACGAATAGACGAGCCAACTCATGATGAAATTGAACATTGGCCACCTTCTCACAAAACTCATAGCATGAATGAAACTGGAAACAAGAGACGGCAAGAGGGTAGGCCTGCAATTCTGTAAGGGTGGTTGGTTCTTCTTTGACATTTTTGCCTCCTCTATGAGGCCTACGGGGTGCATGTTCTTCCATGGGAGAGTCACTTTGAGTTTCTACTTCATAGTCAGATGAATGACCAGATGACATCACTGCTCATATACAAACTGCCTTGAATGACTGCTGATGTATGAAACTGCTGTTATGGAGAAATGATTGCTGGTTACAAAACTGTGTCGGACTGCTGTTAAGATATGTTGAAATTTTCCACCAAGGGAAAATGTAACAAGGGAGTGTTAGGAAGGGGAATAATATGAAGGGATGAGGGACTTATGGGGAGAAATTATGTTTAGGGACATGTAGGAGGGTTTGGGAAATTTATATGAGGTAGGGTTTGGGTTTTTACATTTGACAATGGGTAAAAGGGAATTGGGGATAGGGGTTTAATAATTTGAGGGGATAGGGGACAATGAGATTAGGGAACAAATGGAGTCAAGGGGAGAAGAAAATGATGGAAAAAAGGATATACTTGGTGGCAAACAATTTTTGAAACCCTACCAACAATTGGCTTGATGAATTTGAGAGGTAGAGTTTGAGAGTTTTTGTTGCAACTGTTAGCAGCCATAAACCATCATCATACTAGCATAAAAATGGATGAAACACTGAGATGGTGACCCTACCTGGCAAATCCAATTGTTTAGATGGCCATTTGATCAATTTCAAGCAAATTCGGGGAAATTGGTGTATGCACCACGCTGAGAACCCATTGCACCGCACCACCTGTTCTGTGCGCCGCACTGGCCAGTTGCATGCAATTTCACCCCAAAACACGTACTTTCTCACCAAATTCACTTTGAAATGCTTCTCTTTGACCTTGGCATGCAAAATGACATTAATCTTCATGGCAAAACCTTTATAAAGACATTGATTTGATTTTTGGTTCTTCAAAACCCATTTTTGTAATGTTTTGGTTTTTGGCACTTTTTCACAATTAATACAACTCTGTCCTTTTGTTTCCCCCTTGATTTTGGCTTCAAATGATGAATTTCTTGGCAATTTTTTGCAGGGACAGTGGCATGTTTGACCAAGGAAGACCAGGGCTGCGCCTAAAGAATTCAAGAACTGATTTTTTTTTTTTTGAAAATTATTACAAAAAATGAAATGTCGGCTTTTCTTCAAAACAGAGTTTTGAAGAACAGTCATAATCGATCCGTATGATGATAAAAATATTTGAAAGGAGAACTTATCAAGAACCTCCCTCAGGTCTACTGGCTTTATTGGACATCTTGAAGACACAACTTATGAAACCCTAGACCTAGTGACCGAACATAACTCTTGCTAATCAAAAGACTAAATGAGGGCTGTAAGTGACTCAAAAATTTGATTTAGACGAACATACCTGAGCCAACAGTGCAAATCATGAGGGGTGATGAATGACTAAACCCTTCCGTCAGATTATGGCATGCCCCTAGAGGAATGCAACTGAGTGAAACGAGCAAGACACCTAAAAATGAAATGCAATAAAGAGAAATGATCTCTGTCGAAGCGATGTAAAGACCGACTCTAACATGGCACACAAACTTTGGCACTTCAAATCCTAGGTTAGGTTTTTGGATTTTTATGGTTTTCCATTGTTTATAAATAATAAAAAGGCTTTGAGCTTCATTGTAACACAATTTAGAAGGCATGTAGCCATTGTTGGGAAAATCAATGAGAGGGTCGGGGGGTGAATTAATATTTTAAAACTCACTTAAACCTTTCAAATTCTTATTCATATTTCTATACACTATTGTCATTAAGTAAACTAGCTTATGTACGTGACTATGATGAATGAAAACAACGTACATCTATTTAGATAAATTTTCATATAATTCATCATCTGTTCTACTTTAACCAATATGTATTTACTTCATTAGCCTTTAATTGAATAATAACCATGAGTGGTAAACATAAAATAAACATCACACATAAGAAACACATCAACACATGAGGACACTAGGATTTTTAGGTGGAAAGCCAATGTGGGAGAAAACCACCACTGTTGTCATCTTTGTCTTTTGTATTTATTATAAAGTAAAAAATCTTACAATCTTCTATTGTTGCAGACTCATACTAGTACATAGACACCCACCCACAAAAGGATACAACCTTCGCTCGTTCTCTAGCACCCACTGGAAAGCAGATCCAACCCCATGATCTTCTTTACCAACACCCACTAGAAGGGAGCTCCAACTCCCTCATCAGATTCACTGACTACCACTGGAAGGAAGCTTTGAATTCCTCACTAAAGGTTCCAACACTTAGCACCTTTTTGGACCACGTTTCATAATATTTCATACTAGATCCACCTGATCCAAAAAATCAAACTTGTAGGCTGCTTTTCATCATATTTTCAGATTAGACCCATTACCATCATTTAAGCCGAATACCAGATAAAAATACTGAAACCAATCATTGTGTCAAATTACCTAATCACTGAATCAAATGAATCACCAAAGCAATCATTGAATCTTAATCAATCAATAAAACTAGATCAAATTCAACTAGGATAGATACTGCACAAATACTCATCAATAAGTTAGGTCAAACACTGTTAACCATCACAAAAAACAATTGTTGCCACTGCAAAAACTGATCAACCATATGTCATAATATATACACACTATTGTTCTGAGTCATACCCACATATGTACATGCTTCTCCTTAAGAGGACCTGCATACAAATCTTAAAATACTGAACAACTAAGTCCAAATCATTGTCACACTAAATCAATCACTGAATCACATACTGAACTCATCATAGATCACTGAACCATATAAATATCATCACAGAGTAGCATAATCTCTAATCAACATATCATTCTATAACCAATTCAACCCTACTAGAAATGTCAAACATAGATTATCATGAGAGAGCCATCAGTGACAGACACCGAAAAACATAACATAACTAGTCAAACATCATTAACAACTCATACGGTAAAACCCTAACAGAGGCACGTGACTCTTATAAAGCACATCCACATATGTATTCTCTTATCATTCACCACAACTACGTACAAATATATCCTATTGCAGAATATATACGAGACTCCCCAATAGACGATCCATGTATGTATGCGACTTCTCAGTGTCAAACATGTGTACAAATTTGTAATCACTAAGACATACCTTCGCTACAACACAACATATGTCAAAACCAAATCTCGGCAAGCAAACTTTTATAGAAACACATCATAATATAATCATCACAGAGCTATCAAACCATAAACAAATTATTCAATATGTTGTCATTTCATATCTATTAGATCTGATCCATCTCCATGCTCCATGGTGCACTCCCATTTTAGATCAATTCATTCATAAATAATCCATCACATGCACACATAGCACTTTGATCTCCATCTCCTTATATAGGCCTTAGTCAATACCTTAGGCCAATCCCTTAGTAATGCCGATGGTATTCTTTCAAAGAATCAAATATCCGTTTTTTCACTCATTACGATAAGCCAATACCATGGTAAAGACCCCTGATATTCATAATACCATAGTGCGGAAACTATATGTGACTTCTCTTCATCAAATTTGTGTATGTACACAAATTTTCTTACATGACCCTTGTATACTATCCTAAATTTTACCCTTATCATATTTCTGTCTCTGAACTGATATTCCTTTGTCCATTTCATCTGTAGTATCTGCATAACCATCATGTTGACTTCTTTATCAAGTAGATTTCCATCAAGGACAACCTTTGTCCATTATCTTTGTCACAATGCATAATCACCATGTTGACATATTTATCATCTTAGTTTTCCTTAAAGGACAACACATTAGTCATAATGCCAACCATCTCCCCCTTTGGACTTGATGGCAACCACTTTGGTGTTTGGTCACCATCACCTGTAAATACCTATAAACACATCTGTAGAAAAACCAAAACACAAATCTACTCTCCCCATTTGACATCAAGGTCAAAGGTGTGACCAACGTTGAATTTAGACTTCTTTCTCCCTTTGTGGAGAGGATCATCGTAGGTTTGATCTGCTGAATATAATACTGACCATACTCCCCTTGAGCATATATTGAATCTTCTGGAAGATTTTCAATGAAGTACATGACTATATGACTCAACCAAATATGACCTTTCATATCACCAATGACTCATTCTTACATCAATCACCCAACATGGTGTGGTTACATATTTGACTCAACATTACATCAAATTCCCAAAATATACATAATTGACTTGACTCCAATAGTACAAACATGACTGAATATTACAATTATTACATCATAGGTCTTTACATGACCTTTACATCAAGAGACAAATATGACATTTATGATCAAAACCAAAGACAAGAACATCAACCATGTGGTAGTAGGACCATAATAGTCATCATAGGATCTGGAAACATAGATATCAACAATATGAACATCAACATGCACATCCTTATCATCAATATGCAATATAAGACAATGTACCTTCAATATCATCAACCTGTTACCAAGTATGCAACATTACTAAATTGTAGCAACAACATAAGATTGTTCCATAGAGATCTGTTACCAACTCATCCTCTTGAACTCATCAAGGTTAACTTGCTCTTTCCCTTTGTAGAAGTAGCCTCAACATATCTCTTCATCCATCAATAACATGTGTGAGAACCAAGAATATCATCATAAAGTAAGATAGGACAATGTAGCATCAATCATCATCACCATGTGACAAATATTTCAAGCATCAATATGTGACCCAACAATTGTAGCAGTATTATATCAATAACCATCCTCTTAATTTAATTTTATTCATCTTTCAATCAAGTGTATCAAGAATAATCATCACACCATATGCAACTCAAGTGATTATCCATAATATTCCTATCTGCAATTTATTGATATCCCATGACACAAATATAGCAATATGAACTCATCATCATCAACCAGGCATAAGACTATGGAATCAAACTTTGTTAGTAACCTATCTTTTTAATCTCATATCATCAAGATCAACATGTTCTACATATGAAGAGACACAATCCTGATTCAACATACCATATGTAACATAACATATTCATGTATCATCACCAAAAACAACACTTATAGGCATCATTTCATAACTGTACCATGTGCAACTTATGCATCACAATAACATATAAGTAGTGAGTGAAACTCATAATCATCAACTAATGTCAATAAGTACCATAGTATGCATATCCTATTCATGCAACTATAACCAAAATCCAAGAATTCATCATCATTAATGACATAATAACAACATATGTGACTTCAGCATCATCTACACATCATCAACAAGGAATTCTCAAGAAATCATAATGCCAACAATGTACCATTAGAAGAATAGTAAATTCTCCCCTTGAACCTGTGCCTTATATTCACTATTATATCTGATCATATCTATCTTCATCCATCAATACAATTATCAAGAGAATCATATTGCAGAAACTCATAAGCCATCATAAGAAAATACTACTTCTAAGTAGTATCTGAGCATCAAGAAACTGTAACCAACCAATGTCTGAACTAGAAAGCCAAATAATAACTAACTGAAGCATATCATAATTTCTCCTTGAGTCTTTCCCATTGTTTCTTCATCTTAGATAGACATACGCGAATGTCTAGATCGAAAATCACATATATATGCGATTGTCCATTATGAGATCCACGTACAGAAAGCAAAGTGTTGAACTTTCATAGCCACAACTCCCCCTTAGCATGTATGTTCTTGTTCCACTGTTACTACATCAGATGCATTATCAGTAATAAAATCAATATGAATATCAAATCAATATAGGAATCATCATCAACATATACATGTGTATAGCTCTCCCTGAGATCATACACCACTAATTCTGAGGACTCGATAATCATCTTCTGCTCCTCATGAGGCCATGTAACTCACATCACTTCTGTAGTCACTATGAGAAGTATTATTCTAAGAATAATGTACTACAATAGGGATCATCTTCTTTTACTCTGTGTTTGAATCCTCCCCATTTCTGCAAGAATTCAATTATTTAAACACTTATAATTTGTTTGGATTTCTGTATCCTCTTTATATGACTTTTCCAGTTTCTTCATCTATAACCTTGCACTTGGCTGACATAAACACAATTATATTTCCTTTATCCACCATTTGACCTACACTTAGAATATTTTTCTTTAGCCCTTGAACTAATAAAGTATCAGCTGCTCCTCTATGTTTATTAATTTTGGCTCTACCTTTTCCCAAAACTTTTGTTGGAATATTATTTCCAAGAATAACCTTACCATATTGGTTTTTTCTTGAGAGAATCCATCTTACTCTTATCTCCACTCATGTGATGAAAGCATATTTTGTCTACGTACCATTCATCTTCTTCTTCAAATGAGCAGAGAGCAAGACCACGCCTTATCTGTTATTCTTCTTTCTAGTTATTATGAGAAATGTTCGTGGATCCATATTTTTCAGGTCTTTTGACATCAATATTCTTATTTGATTGTTTGTCATGTTGTTTGAGGCGATCCATAGATTTGTTCCTTCATTCTTTTTCTACATTCCCAAACATTTTATAAGCATAACATATTATATGAGCAAAGGAATCATAAATTTTTTGTTTCATATTCCTTCTATTGCAATCAATAGCTTTGCGACCAAATATGTTGCAAGCAAAAAAATATCCCTTAAAGAAGCCTGAGTACCTGGAAGTTGATGATATTTCTGTGAAGCATTTATTTTCTTGATATCAAAACAATCTTCTTTTGCAATTGGCTACACCGTGTCCATAATTATGTCATATAAAAATTAAACATTATTGATCAGAGCATGGAATCGATTAAAGTCTCTATTATTGGGAGAAAATGATTTCTTTTGAGAATTCATCTTCTTTGGATGTTGAACTAGTTGACTTCTAATCTCTTTGACATGAATTTCATAATTCATAATGCTATATTTCAATATCCTCTTACATGCTTGTGAACTAGATTCTCCTTTTATAGTTTCATGAAAACCAAGACCAGATCTAATGGCGAAAGACCTTTGACTACTAAGAATGCTATCCAAAATCTTAGTGCTATCTTGGAATCTCAAGTGTTTATCCTTTTCTTCTAATTTTCTTTTTAGAATATTTACCTCAACCTCCATTCTTTGATATTTCTTTTCCTTTTCAAGATACTCCTTTATCATTCCTTCTTCAAATGCTTGACACAATTCTTCATTTCGCTTGTTTGAATTTTCAGGATCTGCTTTTAGAGAGACAATCTCTGCTTCAAGGCCTTCACAATATTTATTAGATTCTACTACAATATCTAATGATTTAATATGATCTCTGTTGTCATTTTCCTCCAACTTATCTTTAAGATTAATAATCTTTTTCAAAGTAAGATCAAGTTTTCTTCTAAGATTAAGAAATTCCTCTATTCTATCTTCTTCCGAATCAGTAACACACTCATTTTCTTTAAAATGAGGTTACAAGTTGGTTCTTTTGATGAACTATATTCATTTTTTCTTCCTTCATGGATTTCCTATAGCTTATCCTGTGCTTCATTTGCAGTTGCATAATGGTTAACCCTATTTAGTGTTGAATCATGTATGCTATTAATGATATCACTTAATGGATTACTGTTCTTTTGCACTTCTTCGTCTGATGGAAAAGTTTTGGTGAAGCCATTGCATACTAAATACCAAACATCAAGGTTCATTAGCTTAGACTTCATCTTTTGTTTCCATTGTTTATAATTATTATTTCTTAGCATAGATATGCCTTCATTGTCCATTGTTTCTGACTTTCCTTTTTCTTCTGCTTCTAGGGCCATCATTTTTTAATCTATTTTCTCTTTAGAACGCTTACTTTCACTTTTAACCATGAGTACAAGTTCAATAGATTAAATTCCATCTTCATTACCATCATTATTACATAGACAAGGAAAAGCACCACAATTAGAGAAAAGACCCATACCTGATAGTTCTTTGTTACTATCTTCTTCATTCTTGATCAATAGAAAGAGGGGTGCTCCCAAAACTGAATATTTGCTGACATCTGTAACTGTCACTGCATCTGATATATCATTGTCACTACCACAATTTTCTGACTCCTTCCTTCGAGTTATCTTCTTATTTCCTATCATCCTTGATCCACTCCAAGTGGTTAAGCTTCAACTGAAGTGACCTTATTTGAAACCAATTGTTGGGAAAAACACTGGGGGGGGGAGTTGAATCAGTATTTTAAAAATCACTCAAAACTTTCAAATTATTATTCATATTTTTATATGCAACTATCATTAAGTAAATTGGTGTATGTACGTGACTATGATGAAAGAAAACAACGTACATATATTTAGCTAAATTTTCATATAATTCATCATTTGTTGTACTTTAACCAGTATGTCATTATTTCGTTATCCTTTAATTGAATAGTAACCATGAGAAGCAAGAACATAATAAACCATAACACATAAGAAGCACATCAAAACATGAGGAAACTAGGATTTTTAGGTGGAAACCCAATGTGGGAGAAAACCATCACTGCCATCGTCTTTGCCTTCATCTTTATTATAAAGGAAAGCCTCTTACAATCTTGTACTGGCACAGACTCATAATAGTACGTAGGCACTAACCTGTAGAATGATACAACCTTCACTCATTCTCCAACACCCACTAGAAGGGAGTGCCAACCCCTCGATCTCGTTTACTAGCACCCATCAGAAGGGAGCTCCAACCCCCTGATAAGATTCACCAACTACCACTAGAAGGAATATTTAACTTCCTCACTGAATGCTCCAAACCTCATCACCTTTGTGGACCATGTTTCATAATATTTCATACTAGATCCACCTGATCCAAAACATCAAAATTGTAGGTCACTTTTCATCATATTTTTATACTGGACCCACTGCCATCATTTAAGCCCAATACCAGATAACAATACTGAAACCAATCACTATATCAAATTACCAAATCACTGAACCAACTGAATCACTAAAGAAATCACTAAATCTTAAACAAGTAGTACAACTAGATCAAACTCAACTAGGATAGATAATGCACAACTACTCATCAATAAGTCTGGTGCAAACCCTGGTCAACCATATGTTAGAATATATGTACACTACTATTATGACTCAATGCACTTCCACTTAAGAGGACCTGTGTATATATCGTAAAAAATCAAACAACTGATTCCAAATCACTGTCCTATTGAATCAATCACTGAATCACATACTGAACCCATCACAAATCATTGACCCAGGTACAAATCATCACATAATAGCATAATATCTAATCAACATATCATTCCATAACCAATTCAACCCTACTAGAACTCTCAAAAATAGATTATCATGAGAGGGACATCATTGAGAGACAACAAAAAACATAACATAATTGGTCATACATCATTAATAACTCATACTGCAAAATCCTAGTAGATGTATGGGACTCTTGTAGATCACATCCACGTATGTACGCACTTATCATTCACCACATCTGCATATAGATCTATCCATACTGCATAATATATACGCCACTTCCTAGTAGACAATATACATATGTACACGACTTCTCATTGTAAAACCCAAATACAAATTTGTAATCACTGAGACATACCTTCACTACAACATAAAATCTGTCAACGCTAAATCTCGATCTAGTAGATATGATCCAACTCCACGCTCCCTGGTGCACTCCTATTTTAGATCAATTCATTCATAAATAATCCATCACATGCACACATAACACTTTGATCTCCATCTCCTAATATATATTAGGCGTTAGTCAATACCTTAGGCCAATCCCTTAGTAACGTTGATGGTATTTTTTGACGGGATCAAATATCCATTGTCACACTCATTATTATGGGCCAATACCATGGTAAAGACCCCTTGTATTCATAATACCATAGTGCAGAAACTGTATGTGACTTCTCTTCATCAGACCTACGTATGTATGTGACTTTTCTTCACATGACCCACCTATACTTTCCTAAATTTTACCTTTATCATCTTTCTGTCTCTGAAATGATATTCATTTGTCCATTTCACCTGTAGTATCTGCATAACCATCATGTTGAATTCTTTATCAAGTAGGTTTCCATCAAGTACAACATTTGTCCGTTATCTCTGTCACACGGCATAATCATCATGTTACATCTTTATCATCTTAGGTTTCCATAAAGAACAACACATTAGTCATAATGCCAACATCTATCACATCTCTTCTGAGAGATAAGATGCTATCACCAAAGCTAATTTATTTCCATTATGCATGTAAACAATTTGAGTATTTTTTTATTAATGAATTGAAGTTCAATTTTCGTTGTAGCTCTGTGTTTCTATTTAAGTCTGTATTTCATTTCGTTCCTAGAAGTATTCTCTTCTTTTTATTATATATATATATATATATATATATATATTTTTTTCAGCGCATGTCCTCAACGAGGTTAGGGTATAAGGATTTAGGGCTTGAAATGGTTTAACCCTTACAAGACTGGCCTCATCGAACCCAATGACCTCCCATGGTAGAAGAAAAGAAAGACGAGGGAGCAGGAGATCCTTTCAAAATATTGATCGAAGAAGCCCTCGAGTAATAAAGGAATGAGATAATGGATAATTTTTCCCAAATCCTTTGGTGGTTATCAGCGGACAAAGCATATTCATCCATCAACCATCTTGGAGGAACCACATCCTTTAAGGTACAAGTTAACTTCAACATTCCTATATTTGAAGGCCAGATAGATGCATATGTTGTAGATAAATGATTAAATCTGTTGAAAGGATATTTTTTGGTTCATGATTTTTCCAATAGGGAAAATATTACTTTTGGACTCCTCAAAGCTTCCACCCACATCAAGGACTCGTGGGAAACCTACTGTGAGTAGAGAGAGGAAAAGGAACCCTCACTATTTTTAGCTACACACAGTACATGGAATTATTTCAATGACGTCGTCAAGGAACAATATTTTCTTGTCAGGAGCTATGAAGATAAGTACATAAAATGGACCACGCTGCGGACGGGAAGGGACCATAATTTGCTAAAGTTCACAAATATTTTTCATACCCTTTGCGTGAAGTTGGGTATCAAGGATTCTCGACATATAGTACTCAAGTAATACAAATATCCACATAAATACATTCAAACTGAGATGGAGTTCCTGGACATCTCCTCGCTTGGCACCGCATACTGATATGCTATCAAGATCAAGCAAAAATTTAAACGGAAGAAGTGAGAGTTTGGATTTATGAATATGAAGTAAGGAAAAGGAACCCCCAAACCGTAGAATAAAGGACAAAGGCAATTCATGGTGAGAAAGGACAACCGATAAAATCCACAAGAAAATAATATAACCATGAGGACAAAGGACACCGGAAAATGGTATGAGTTCCACAAGAGCCCCACTCACAACAAAAGTGAGTGTCATGCCAAGTAGTCACTAGTGGCTGAGCTAAAGGATTCAGAGTCAGATTCATGTTCCAACTCTGAGTTAGAACCCGACAAGGGGAATGAAAAAGGGAATAAGATTATCAATGTAGAGCCCAGTGCCACCATTGCCACCACCAAGGTCCAGAAGATGGATCCTGAAGATCCATAGGAAGGGGAGTGTATCTTACACTCACAGATGTGGGAGAAGGGATATTCGCTGCAATTCATTGTCAACTGTAGGAGCCAAAAGAACCTCATCTTAGAAGAGGTCATTAAGTGGTTTGACTTACTGACCAAACCACACCCATAACCATACACCATTTGGTGTCTCCTCCAAGGATGATATCTCCGCATAAGCCAGTAATGTCATCTTTCTTACAACATCAAGCCCTTCATGGATGAGGTATTGTGTTATGTTGTTCCTATTGAAGTTTGTGATGTGTTATTAGGCCAACCATACATGTGGAAGCATCATGCTATGCATGAATTTATGCCTCACATTGTTATTATTACTTCTACAAGTAAGCTATACAAGATAACATAGGTAGCCCTACCTACTGGCATATGTTTGATCTCTGCTAATAAATGTAGTAAGATCATCTCTAGACTAGGAAAATTGTATTCTTTTTTATTCACTCTCAAAGTAGGGGGAAGATCGTGGCCACATCCATGGCCCTTGGGAAGCGTTCCTCCATGTAGTAGAAGTAAGTGGATAAGGTTGCGGAAGAATACCAGGACATCTTCTCCTCAACCATAGGGGTACCTTTGCACTGTTAGGTCAAGCATTTGATCGATATGACTCTTGGAGAACCCTACCCAATGGAAGGATATATCATCACTTTATTATGGAAAATGAATAAATCAAATGACAGATATAGGAACTACTGCAAAATGGGCACATCTGACCAAGTTCCTTACCTCGTGGGAGCCCAATTGTACTTGTACAAAACCTGGAGACTCTGCATTGATTATCAATCACTAAACAAAATCACTGTCAGGAACATGTATTTAATCCCATAGATTGATGACCTTCTTGAATAGCTCAATGGGGCCATGTACTTCATCAAGATCAATTTGAAGACTACCTATCACTAGGTTCTAATAGAACCCACAAATGTATGGAAGGCTTCTTTCAAATCCAAGGAGGGACTTTTTGAGTGGTTGGTCATGCCTTTCTGGTTGATAAATGCCCCTACAACTTTTATGAGGCTGATGGATGACATCTTGTGGTCCTTCACCAAATCATTCGTGGTTGTATGTCTAGATGACATCCTCATATTAAACAAGAGTTGGGAAGAGCACTTGCAACACATTCGATAGGTCTTCAAACCCTGCGATAGCACAAACTATGTGCGAACTTGGAGAAATGCACCTTTGGAATGATCCAGGTCAAATATATGGGTTACATCATTGATGAACAAGGTGTGCATGTGGATTTGGCTAAGGTGCAAGTCATTTGGGATTGGCAAGTCCCGACCACTCTAACAAAGGTTCAAAACTTTTTGGGCCTTGCCAATTTTTATCAGAGGTTCCTGTTGGGATTCTCTCATATCACTTGGCCTTTGATTCAAGTTACCAAGGGCAGAGAAAAAATAAAGTTTTCTAGGTCTGAGTCCCAACATAATGTGTTCATTGATCTAAAGAACCTCCTTTTCTCTATACAAATACTCACAATTCCAGACTTGAAATGTTCAACCATTTGAAATTGAGGCAGATGCTTCTAACTATGTTATTGGTGTAGTTCTCACCCAACAAGGGAATCCAATGGCCTTTCACATTGAGAAACTTCCTGATACAGTTCATAAATACCCCACCTATGATAAAGAGATGTATTCCATCGTGTAGGCTTATCGACAAAAAAAAAACATCACATTCTGGGGAAGGAGACTGTCATCCACATAGATCATCGATTGCTTCAGTGCATACAGGCACAAGGAAAGTTACAAAATGATCACCATCAGAAGTGGTACACATATCTACAACAATTCCATTTGAAAATTAGATACAAGAAGGGAAGCACAAATCATTTTGCAGATTGCTTCAGGGAGGCCCCAATTGTAGCACTGACCATTGTTCTCAAATCTTATGTCCATGAGACCTCTGGGTGGTTGCAACTATATAAAAATGATATAGAGTTCACCACCACATACCAGATGCTAGTAGATGGAAATAAAGTACCAAAATTCCACCTCTAGACATCATTATTATGCTTTGTTTTCCTTCAAGTGAGCATGCCAAGCTACTTTGGGAGACACACTATAGTCAGTTCACAAGACACTTTGGAGTGGAGAAAACTGTGGTAGTACTATATAAGTATTTTTATTGGCCAAAACTTCAACAGGATGTTGGAAAATATATTATATCCTATACTGCTTGTGCGATCACCAAGCCAACCATCAAGAATTAAGGTCTATACACTCATCTACCTACTCCTAGCCATCCTTGGGAATCCATCTCCATGGGCTATCTGTCTGGCCTCCATTCCACCAAGCATGGTAATGACTGTGTATTTGTGGTTGTGGATATCTTTTCTAATATGACTATATTGGAAGTCTACAAGAAGAGTATCACAACAAAGGGAACTGCCAAACTCTTCTTTGAACTAGTGTGGGTACATTTTGGGATCACATAGACCATTATATCAAATTAGGGTAGTAGGTTCGTAAGCACATTCTAGTTGAGCCTGTAGAAATTTTGAATAATTTAACACATATTCAACAGAGATTATCCTGATCATGTACTATTGCGGAAAACATACACAATACATAAGCTCCTCTACGTTGATCATCAATATAGCAGCATCAATAACAATAAAACATCAAGAGCATTCACACATTAACACAGTATGTATCCCGGGGAAAGCATCTCGCTAAAAACCCCAACTATCTGTATATTAATGATTGAGTCATGTAACATTACACAGCATAATACTTCTCACAAGTATCTCCACCTCTGTTACACACAATACAGCTCCGATTTGATCTCCAAATCTCTTCCACTGCTTAATACCTGCTCAAGAACTGATGAGAATGGCTCACCAAACTCGTTTTTCACCTGCAAAAATAGTCACACGCTCTTTGTGGATGTCAGCATAAGCTAAAATGTGGGCAAATACGTGGGAAAACTCATTGGCATACTCAATCCCTTGATTGTGCAAGATCTGGTGCACAACTATAGTCACAACTGATAGCAATCTAATTCTCTACCACCTGTCCCTGTTGAACTGAACATGCACTGACATGCAACTGAGTTAACTGATGTATTCTATAGTTGCATTATGAGTTAATAACTTGTGAATTAATTAATAACTAATTCACCCAACTCATCTCTAGTCTATTTGCCAGTTAGACTTAAATACAACCAGTTTAACAAAGCTAAACTGAACACAACTCCATCAACTGCACCTCCAGTCCACTAAACTCAACTCACTTGAGTTCTAACTGAAGTCATGCATGCAAAAACTACTCACCCATAAGAAAACCGTATTTCCTTCTGACAGCTGAATGTACCACATCCGTAGCTCAAACTGAAGTGCTCCAAGAGAATAAGACAAAGTTTATAGTCTAAATATTATTATGAGCTAATAATATTTGACTGTTCTATATTTAGACTGAGCAGTCACTCCGCTGTGGTGTCACTCCGCTGTGGTCTAAAAATAGAAGTCCATCTATTTTTTCCAACTTGATAAATCATCCATAAACAGCAACCTGCAATCCATAGACATGATCCATATGTCTAAAAATAGACATAGTCTAAAAATAGACTTGCGCCAAAAATAGCCTGCGGGCCCACTTAGTGAAGGCGACTCTTTTCACTAAGCTCCATCATCTTGTTGCAATCTCAACAAATAGGAGATAGATTTTTGCTGATGTAGTATATTGCATATGGCTTCTTATCTTCCTCCTGATCGAGAACTAGTCCGATGGCTGTATCTGAAGCGTCGGATGAAATCTGGAATGACAAATCCCAATTTGGGCCCCGTAATACTGGGGTTATTGATACAAGCCGTTTTAAATCTTCAAAATCAATGTCACATTTGTCAGTCCAAATGAAATTGATATTTCCTGTTAATGCATATAGTGGTGCAGCAATTTGAGAGAAATTCTTTATAAATCTCCTATAATATCCAGAAAATCTAAGAAACTACGTACCTCAGTTTGTGTGGAAGGGGTAGTTATTAAAAAAATTATCTGAATTTTTGTTGGATCTACCCTAATTGTAGCTGCTGAGATATAGTGACCCAGGATGAGGCCCTCAATCATCATCATGTGGCATTTTTCATGGCTTAAACAAAGCCTGGTAGCAATGCATCTTTGCAGAACTTTCTCTAGTGTTTGTAATGCCGGCTCGAAGTCGTCTCCATAGGGTGTAAAGTCATCCATGTATACCTCGAGTCCTTCATTTATCAGATCTGAAAAAATGCCGAGTATAGCCTTATGGAATATGGCAGGTG
>APFE030904541.1:0-11679 GCA_000404065.3 Pinus taeda
CATGAGAGAAGCTTATGTAAATTTTCATTCTTTTATTAATAAATTGCATGTAGTAGCCACGTTGGCATAGGCCGTGGACTGTTTCCCTCTCTGAGGGTTTTAACCACGCCAAAATACTGGTGTATTGATCTGTGATCTGTTTGTGAGCTGTGTCCTTTTGGTGTTCTATCTGAGGAACTTACCCTGTAAATTCCTACACATGTGTCCATGTGATAGTTCTCCAACATCCCAACTCTGCACTTATCCTACCTTGCTACTTAGTGTAGTGAATGATTTCACCTCAAGTTCGTATAGGTTCATCACACAAACTCCAATATAATTTTCTTTTCCGAGAGCTACATGTATTAGAAAGGCTTTCCCCTTACTGAAAACAACATCATACCCATGATCTTCCAATAGAACTATAGAGATCAAGTTGTTCTTCATCCCAAGTACATACCTGACGTCTTTCAGATGAATATGGGAGCCTAAATTCCTCTTAAATGTTACGATACAAATTCCTTTGGTACTGTACCAGCCATCATCCCGAAGTTCTATGTGCATATGGAGATCCTTCTCCTCTAGGCTACTAAATAATTCTTTACATCATGTCATATGGAATGAGGCACCTGAATATAGATACCACATACTCCCCATTAGAATGTTTTCCATACATGCAAGCAGAGTGAAGTCTAATTCGAATTGTGAGGCAAGTGATTCACCTCCTCCTCCTCTTGAAGGATTTTTGTTAGACTTCTTGTGTAGAAACTTTGTTCCACAGTGGCCAAATTCATGTTAGTGATTTTTTCTTATCTTGCTCAAGTCCTCCTTCTTGTAATTGTTTTGGATAGTCTCTAGTTTGATTTAGACCTTCTTTCCCTTTCTCTCATTTCCCTTCCCAACAAAGGACAAATTCTCTTCCTCAAATTTGGATGTTACTCCATCTCTAGTGCTTCGTTGAATTTATTCTTGCACCAAATCAGACTGAAGTCGCTCCCAATTTAGTAATTTATCCTTTCCATTTATTGAGTTCCAATAGTTGTGCGAGAATTTTAGAAGGCCTAGGAGGGCTATGTTCAATAGTTCTGGAGAGGGAATATTTTCTTCAACTTATCCAATTTCATCTTGATACTAAGTGAACCTGAAGGGTAATGTGGAATCCTTTCTCCTTTCTGCAATAAGATATTTATGATCTTGTCCCACAATTCCTGTCTTATTGGTGTGTTAGGATTCAAAGTAACTTTTCCTTCCACTAATATTATTTTTTGACTTGAGGAGGTGGAGGATTTTGACAATGACATATTATGTTCTTCTAAGCAATGCAATTAGGAATTTTACTTAGATTTTCTAGTTAGAGAAGTTGTTCATATGTTGTTAGATACAATCCAAAAGAAAGGTTTGTAAGGTATAAATAATTGTGGTTGGATCAATATATTATTTTGCATGCATATTTTAGAGAAGAATACGTGGAGGAATCCACTTTATGTGCCATTTTTACTACTTCACCAACCTTTAAAATTTCCAGCGAAAATCTTTAGGATCTATCTTCAGTCCTTAAATCACCAGTTATTTTGGTCTCAACCTTATTATGGACCTACATTCCATAATTCACATACCTGTTGATAGCGAAAAAATTCCCACAATAGTTTGTGACTCTCTCTGGTATGATGTCCCAACTGGACGTCACAAAATTTGTTATGAGAGTACCACTCAAATTTTGGCTCAACTCCCATTCTTAGTTTTGTGTAAGTAATATGAGATGTGTGTGACCATTACAATGATGGGTGCACCTATGGGGCTAGTAGGTATACCAAATGCAAGGATGAAAGAATTATAACCTATTTAAAGGGGGAAATTGGTGAGAAAAATTGAAGTGATGAGTATAAAATTAAATACATTCACATTTAAGGATTGTTTATTATAAACCTAGAAGGAATTTCACACTTACATTATCAAAGCAAGACATAGAATAGTCATTGACCAAACCAATAAGTACCCAATGTAGAAGGAAACCAAACTGAAACTGGGTACAGGGGGTGATACTTCCCAATGATCAAATGTGCAATTATTCTTCTACAACAACTCCTTATTGAGTAAATTTTGAATATGAAATCCATTTTAGATGGCTACCAAATTCGTGAACTAGTAATTGAGGAGAACGTTAAGAGTATCTAGCATATCCATTGGTTCTCATAGTTTATTCTTTACCTCTTTAAACTGACAATTTCCTACTCAAGTATAAATGATAACTCATATGTATTTTGTTTCTTATTCTACTGTTATGACTGCTCTACCTATTCTCTCATTTGGAAATTTTTAGCAACAAGATGATGAACTAGTTATTGCATTGAGTCCAATCAGTCCTCACTTTTTCTTAGGCAAGCTAATTGTAATTTATCTATAACTAAACTTATGAAAATAATCTAGACAACTTCCTTTTCTCTCTTTTTTCATAGCATGACAATATTCTTCCTCATTCTCTTCCACCTCATAGAAGTTTCTCTAGAGACAACATGAAATAGTGAAATACCTAAATATCCAATACATATTTTCGATCATATTCTTGTTGAGTCGGTTTAAGTTATTCTGTTGAGGTAAAATGCCCCTTCATTTTCATTGATTTATAATTGTGTATTTTCTTATGTGTTCTTATTTGATCTTTTTAAAGTTTTCATATTTAAAAAAAAAATCAATTAATAAGTTTAAAAACATAGTAAGTACATATCATCGTACAATAAAAAAACATGGGAAATATACTTTTTACTCAATTTGCATAGGATAAAATGTGTTTCCTTTGGGTAACAAATATCATATTGGGAAAAATATCCTTTGGATGTATAACTTTATATGGGGAATATACAATCTCCTTTGAGGTGTATTGTCCATTGTATTAATTCAAATACATATTTTTTCAATATACTTAAAACAAAATATGATTTCTCAAAATGTTGTTAAATCTATAAGACAATAATTAAGTTCAAATAGAAAATGAAGTCATAAATGAAGGAAAATGGGTAGCCATTAGAAATGGAAATCTATTACTAGGGATAGAGACCATATTGATACTAATGATTTGGAATTTATGACATTGTCAACCCATTTTTAGGACTGTCATGGATTTGTGTGGCATAAAATGTGTTTGCTAAGTTTTCTCTTTATGGAGCAAACATTTTATGTTTCATGAAAACATGAAGCACATATTATCACCTACTAATAAAGGTAGATTCAACTTGGAATTTCAACATTTTTAAAAGATATGAGGACATGTTTCCTATTGTTGATATAAAAACCAAAGCTTGAAAATTGGGCTACGTAGGCCAATGGCAAATTAAAAATTACAAACTAAGATTATGAAGGAACAAGATAAAAAGAGATGGTAAGGTACATTTTTATTTTTTAGATATAGTCCAAAATTATTATCCGAGGGGTGAGTCTTCAAAGGGCTACCATGAGGATGAGATTTGAAAATATGATGATATACTTACATGATTATCTAATTTATCTATAATTTTATTTCCAGTTCTTCTGATGTGGGTTGGGATGATCATCAAAATGCAAGGAAGGAGAAATGCTAATCATATGAGTAGGATTTCATGTATCAAAATACAAGACATTCTTCTAGTTTAGGTGAATTATAGGATTATTTGGATTATGTTTATAACAAGTTGAGGATCTCCCATTCCAAAAGTGTGGTTTGGTATTGAGTCTATGAAATCAGTAGTACATATTTCAAGGATTTCAATTTTACTATTTTATTACTATTATATCCCACAAAACATATATAAATGTAAATACGTCATCCAAAATTATCCATGAAGATACACCCATATTCCACCTTTCTTGCATTACATTTTAAAGCACTGTAAAAATTGAGCTTTAGAAAATTAAGGGGAGGAGGGATCCAAGAGGAGGGAATGGAAATTGTAGCATAGAATATAAGGGGGAAATATTAATTCCTAGAATATATAACTAACTATGAAATAGTAGGACCTCATCATATAAGGTGTGCTAGTATATATCTATTGAGGTCTGCATTCCAATTCATTCCTTTAGATTGTTTTGAACTATGACCTAATGAAAGTTGTGAAGGAGGGAGGGATTCTTGAATATGAAATAATTCATCTCTTTCCAAATGTTTGCAAGAGGACTCTTACAAGGGTATTACAAATGAGGTTCAAATTAGGATTTTTAAAAGCATACGACCTTCAATTGTTAACAATGCAAGGGAGACTAGATAAATCACGATTTTATCCCTTCATGTTATCTTGTAAATTTCTCAATAGATGATTACAATAGGGAGAAACCTTGTGGAAGGGCTCCACATTTCAGCTTCATGAAGGGACAAAGAATAAAAAGAGATGTCCCTATGATTTCATTTCTGAATGTTATTCGAAGTCAAGGTTTTCCATTTAACTAGGGGCCATAGGAAGATGGAAAATTTTAACCATATATTTCTCTGATAGATGCTACTAAAAATGAAATATTTTAGAAATTCTTTGAATCAAATTTCCAATATATGGGCCTCACGGATGGAAGGGAATCCACCTGGTTGGTAACCCCATTCTAGTTATCTACTAAGTTGGATATTGGGATGATTCATTACAATAGCTTCCACCAAACGTTTGACTGAGCCTCTTAAACTATGACTTTATTACATCCTTCATAGCCATGGATGCAAATGGAACAAATACAGATCGACATTCAGTCATTGGATGCTAAAGAAAAAATTTTCATTGAATTGTTCTAGCTGTTCTAAGGTGAATGCTCATAAAATTTATCATTGTAAAAATAGTTGCACCTATGTCATCTGTACTTTGTGTAATAAAAAGATAGCTCCCTTATTTACACCTGTCATTGTAAATACCATTCCATTATTCCTGAATGTAGTCACATTGAATTCAATAGTCCCTATGAATCAACATTCACTATGGAAAAGGGGCAAACAAGAAGTTATTTTTTTTACAAGGAAATTCCAAATACATTATCACATCAGTTTAATGGTTGTCATTTATTAATATGAGTATGAAATTGAGGAATGGAAATTACATCAAAAAGAGATACCATGAAATTAAAAAACCTTAGACTTGGTATGAGATCTCTACCTTATACCTTCATTTTCTTAGGAGTTTCTTCTACGATGTGGTGAAACATGTATCCATTTATTGCTCCAAGGTATAGTGGCCATCATTCCCCTCCAAATGTTCAATCCTGCAATGTGGTTAGGTGGTCTAAAGGACCAGAGACAATCCTGAACAAGTTGGTTGTGAAAGTATTTGTCTAAAAGTATGTTGCTTCAAATACGGTCGCTTGTTATTACTCGCCATGAACTTTTCATGGATAGTTCAAGACTGAATTAGTGGAGGTCCTTGAATCCCCAAGCATCATCGTGCTTTGTCTAGGAAAAAATTTCCCACTTGACCAAATGACCATATGTGCAACTGTTTTTTTCATTCCATAAGAAATTACTCATATATTGTCAAATCATGTGAATGGTATACTATACAATATTTGGAAGAAAAATCCAATACATGGGATGCTTATCCAAAATTAATTCAATCTGAGTCATTCTGCCACTAACTGAAATCCATATGTAGCATGAGTTATTAACTTTGCCTTCAATACACTTTAGTAACTAGTTCCATTCCTCCACATGATAAAAGTTTGGCTTAACAAAAAAGTCCAAGTATAGAAGACCATGATCCTAGGGATTCATCTTAGATGGTAGCATTGATCCAATATTTTGGATAGTCTTCTTAGGGACATTATTATAACAGAAACTAGGCTTATGTTCACTGATTAACATGATCGAGGATGAACAATAGACTAAGAAAATGCTTCTAAATATTTTACATTAGGGATTTTGAGATTTTAGATAAGCCAAACCCTTTATATTTCCAGAATTGCTCATTTTTGTAGGAATTTGGTATGCTTAAGATATTGTTTCAAGGAAGTTTTCCTGGAAATTTAATTCAAAGATAGGTAGGATATCTTCCTATTCTATAAAAAAAGTTCTCTAAGAAGGGGTTAAAATTCAATGGGAGTATGGAATAGGAAGAAGGGTTATCAGTTGAAAAGAGAACTTGAAAATCACTTCCAATGCTTTATATCTATGGAAACACTACTATATTGGAGTTTTGTAAGTTATTATTCTAAAATTTGGTATGTTTAATATACAAGTATAGAGGTGAGAAAACCTATTCAGAAGGATTAGAAATAGCATATGGCAAGAACATCTTCACTATGAAACAAAAAACTACATTAAGGGATATGAGTTACCTCTCAGATAGTAGGAGGGCTTAGCTAGAATTAGACAATTTAGGATAAGGATAATAGATGAATAAAACAATGTGAAACCATATTGAAATCAGAACATCTTTCAAGTCCCAAGTTTTAGGTTTGTTGGTAATCAATCATCCCCTTGTTGTCAATGCAATTCATAAAATATTAAAATAGGGTTAACCAATGTTTTTCTTACATTTCAAACAAAATAAAAATTGAAACAAGTATTTCATAGTTGTAGAGTTTGTTGAGTGTTGTAGGCATGGACCACTTTAGAATAATAAAACTTCATGCTTGATAAACTTAGCTATAACATGATAATTTGAAGGTTTTTCTTACATTTCAAACAGGGTAAACAATGAAACATGTATTTTAGAGTAGTAGAGTTGTTGAGTGTTGTAATTATGGACCACTTTAGAATAAGAAAACTTCATGATTGGTTAGCTCAGCTAGAACTCAACAATTTCAGGAGATTTATGGATTGTTAAACAACATGGCAAGGAAATATAAAGCATTATTTTGCTCACAGGTATCACTTTTCTGTGGAGAAGGTAATGTATGGAATATTTTAATGTTGCATCAACCAACCTTTTCCTTGTAGAGTTGAAAAGGTCCAAATTTGATCTAGCTAAAAAGCTTGCAACCAAAATGAGTTTGTATATAAATAATATGGATTCTATGGAGTTTGGTACCAAGGTGGATATGTTGGCCATGCTTACCTATCTCGAGAGAGAGAGAGAGAGAAAATTACAATATCCCTTTGATAATTAATGATTCATCAGTTTATATTATTATTTATTACAAGAAATTATTTACCACTATCATAATTATCAGAGTTGATCAGTTTAGTTTGAACCCAACATTTAAAAAAAAAAATTCCATTTTGGGCAAAAAACATCATAAACCAACTCTCTAAACTTGTTGGTTATATAAAACCTCTAACCTTTGTGCCAATTTTTCCACCAAGAATGGGTCTAGACTCTAAACCCTAGCCTTAGTCTATTTAAAGAAACCATCCATCCCTCCTCTTGATCTTCCTCTCTTTTAAAATTAAGAATTTATTAGCATATGAAGAATTTGGAGCTATAGAAAGGAACACTAGCTTTGAGCAATGTTGGCCATGATAAGTATTGATTTTGGTCGATAAATTTATCTACTTTAACTGTCTACAATTTTTCTACGATATTATTGGAGATCTGATAGTGGATTCTTGTGCCTATTTAAAGATATATAAAAAACTTTCTAACCCTCATCTCTTAGACTATATATTTGTCACATTCTTTGTAACCAACCTTGACACCTCACAATATATGCAGATATTTTGGTAATCAAAGTCATCAGGTAGGAATATGGACGTTGACGTAGTCAAGGTATAAGAATGTGTATAATATAAATAACACCTTAGACTATGTGGTTAATATACATATTTATTTCAGTAATTTTATATGTGTATTGATATATGTACCTTAGGAATTGCATACATTGATGGTAGACATATTTAATTGCACTACTGGGAATTCATCATTTTCTCTTGATTGATAGAACCAGTGAGTGACTCGACCACAACACATATATTTTCACCTTACGAGATGTATTATGGTACCTTGAATTTCATTTCATTTATGGTTACAAAATATGAAACAACCACCCTTGTCATCAGAGTTTATCATTCACTTCTTCAACAACAATAATTTTTTTTTGGATCCAATTTCGACACTCAACATCACCTCAATCATTCTCAACAACATGCCATCACATTTAATTTAGTATGGTTTAGGGAATATAGGTTTCAAATCCCCTCTCTCATGAGTACCAATATTAGTTGTTACTAAGAAAAGTTGTGCTAAAAAGGAAACCAAAATTCATTTAATCGAAGGTATGGAAATTATAATGAAAACGATGATAATCTAGATTCCTATATTTTTCTTTCGATTACCGACATCATACCTATAGATCACTACCCATTAACCCTTTGAAAAAAAGCGAGAGAAGGAATTGAAGGGGAGGATTCCTTGGAATGATGATGGGGTGATAGTTTACTAGATAATCTAAAATAGGGAGCACCAAACAATTCAAAATGGGGAGGACTACAAAATCTGAAATAGGGAGGACTCAGAGAGAGACTTTGAGAGAGGGATATTTTGTAGAGTAAGAGTACATGGAGAAAGGGAGAAGGGCCATGTCTGCAAAGATAAAGAATGAGACCTGTAAAGGTGGAATACAAAATACATATGCCAAGGATGGAGAAGGGTTAGATGGCAAAAAAATTGAGGAGACAGGGAAAGGGACTAATGAACTAGAGGTGAGAGGCAATAGTAGGAAAGTGAAATAGGTAAGGAAAAGGGGCGAGGAACAGAAGTAACCAACAAAGAGAATGGTTAGGAAGACAAATAGGATTTGAATAAATGTTAGCAACCAAGGTATGGATCTGGAAGACCATTCGTGCAAGAAGAGGGTCTAGATTTATTCGAAATGTGTCAACAAGGATATAACTAAATCAATAGCATCATAAGTTAGTACCATAAAATTGTAGATGATTCATTTTGCCTCAATAAACCCTTACATTATTTATTGATATGTTTGATACGAAATGGAAGGATTTAGCATCACTAAGTCTTTTTGTTGTGAGAAATTCCTATTGACTGTAAGCCTACAGTCATTGCATGTGCCTACAATTAGTATCTTTGTTTGCATTTAGAATTTTTACAATGAATTTTCATAGATGGTCACCCCATAACACCCAAGTTCATTGACCCTTTTGTTAACTTCAACACTGCATCTCTTGGAATCCTCCTTGATAAGCCTATAAGAACTATGTGACAGAATCACTTTATAGTGATCAGTTGGAAGAATTTAATGAAATAAGTTCAGGGTGAGGACAAGTCTCTGGAATCAAGGAATAGAGTTGGGGTGAAGAGCCATGTCCCTAAAATCTCGGTTTCCTAAAGGGTGGAGGAATTGATCTCTAGAGCCCCTTTATAATCACAGGGTGCAGATATCAACCTCTGAAGTCCGTGGATGTACATTAGGTGGATATATAGATCTCAAGAAACCATTACCAACTATGGGTGGGGATATTCCTAAACGTTGGAGGCATTAATCTCTGAAGCCCCTTTTTGATCAAAGGGTGGAGACATTGACCTCTGAAGTCCCTATCTATACATTGTGTGGTATACATCCTGAATCCCCTTACCCCAACTGTGGGTGGATATATATATATATATATATATATATTATATATATATATATATATATATCCCTAGAGTCCCATAGAGTTCTTTGGAAATTATGTGTTCTAGCACGGTGGAGGTGGGACAACCTCTCAAGTCCCTAGTCTAAAGATTGGGATTGGTTTCACACTAGGGGGTGACACTTGTGCACAAGAATATGTCAAAGGTTGGGAGGTGATTAGGAAAGCTGTCCCTTTGCCCATTTTGAGGTGTTTCAATGTCCAAGGTGGTAGAAAAACATGACTCACCATGTGGTGCATGTAACCACAATACTTAACTATTGCCCATAATGAGGAACCATGATGCCTACCTACCAAACTGTTTGATAAGCAAGAATATTATGGTATGCAATGACAACAGAAGGAAATCTCAGCTAGTAAGATAAATCGTAATCATAATGAGATGATGTTTGATCATACCTAAATGTGTAACTGTACCTAGATAATGTTTCTATTATTCTTATATGCATATGTATGGACACTAGGTGAAGCAGGGTCAATCCTTAATGGATACAACCCAGGAGGGTTTTTCCTTATAATTGTAATTTATATAACTTATGGTTATTAACTTTACATACTGTTGAAACCTCATAAGGTTTAGTAACACAAGGTATCCTATGCCCAAGTTCCCTCTGTGGCCTCTTGATGTACTTTCTAAGTAAAATAGTGATGGACATTGCTCATCATAACTTGGTTCTTCAAAAAATTTCATTTTACAACCTAGATGGGTGCCTCTGCCTCCTAAATTGTTGTATACAATGGCGATGCACATTACTTAATGAAGATATTTGATAGGGAGAAAATGACCATATTCTTAGGAAATTAACCCTCATTTGCAGTAAGGACTGCAGAGTGCCATGTTGTGGCTCCTTTTCCTATTTGGATGTGAATGATGACATGAAGTCCTAAGTAGCTTAAAAATTATCTCACCAATTCCTTAAGATATGAGCCTCGAATTTATGTAGTTTCTAGGTGTTGTGGGCATACAGATGTGGCATTTTACATTTAGATTTTACTTGGAATAATTGTGCTTCAATATCATGAGTGCCTCAAGGTGAATAGGTGTAAAAGGGCGGGAAATTGACACAATAAATTATGTGAATGGTATTGTTCACCGTTGAATGGTTTATAGCACTGATATATTTACAAAATTCATTGTACTATTGGCAACTTCAGGCTTCAATGTTACAAGTGGCCCATTGACACATAAATCATCTTAGGTTGTTGATTCTTCCTTGTAATAGTTTCTTATTATTGATGATAAAAATGCCTCAAGGAAAAAATGACGCACACCACAATATATTAAGTCAATGACATGGTGGAATTGTTGATATATTTATGATTCATAGTTCAAAATGCAAATAATCTTTGGCAATAATTTGTGGTGTTGTTAAGAGGATGATCCTCTCTTGAGCAGTGTGAATTTTGGAGGAGGATATTTTTGAGGGCTGAGGGGGTGGGGCATGGTGGGTGACGTGCAGTTATGATTAAGCAAGTCAAAAATATCACTTTTATATTGTGAGGAATGCCATTCGTACATTCCTAAACATAACAACCAATTATTTGTGAATAGGTATGGAAATTGACAAGGTGATCTGTGACAACAATAGATTGGTGACTCATCTTGATTTATTTACATACTTTCTATGTTGATATCCTTGTTAAAAAACTTGGTCGAATTGCTAAGTACTCCTTGGGCAAATAAAATGGGCCAAACCAGCTTGTTGGCGATTCAAACTCATTGACAATGAGTTTTAGATGCAAGTACTAGTGGATCAAACTCCAACCCACTAGTAATTGCTGCTTTTTTTCATGGATGGGTGATTTTGACTTCAAATCCTACTGATTAACTTGGTGGGTAGAGTTATAAGTTCATATGACCTAAACAAGAAAATCCTTACTATTCTACTCAAAAAACTTATTTGTGAGCTTTTTCTGAATCTTCATATAATTCTTACCATCTAGTTTTCCAAGTTCTGTAACACTGACATATATTAATTAATAAATTGACCAGAGGGAAGTAATTATTATGTTTTTGTTCAATAAGTTGTGCCATTTCCTTCAACCTTCCATCAAATTACTCCCTTGATATCATAAAAGAATTCCTTATGATATCATCTCTCATTTGGGTTGTCATTTCAACTTTTTTGATAATGCCAAAGCTTTTTCATTGCTTTATCATATGGAAATCC
>APFE030904543.1:14441-42713 GCA_000404065.3 Pinus taeda
GAATTGCATTTAAATTGATTTAGGGGTTTTGTGTTAATAAATTAGGATTTTTGGCCTAAATCACTACAGGAAGTCTCAACAACCTATAAATGGCTTATCGTTTGACATGTGGCATGACAGCCAGGTCAGAGCGAAAGGTATGGGCGAAAAGAGGAATGTCCAAGCATGGACAAGCACCTATCCCGCAGCGGAAATGTCCCTCCTGTATGCACGGTCAACGCCTAGTCAACTATGGCATGTTGGCACAAAGGCAGCAACAGCACTCAGTTATAGTCCATTCGATTTTTAAGTTGTTTCCTAGTTTTTATATGCATAAGATAGGATAGGAACATCTCTGCGTTTTTACAAAAGCAGCAACAGCCGCCCATGGATAAACATCCATTTTTCAAAGGATGTAATGTATGTAATTAAAAGGCCGAACCGGGATATATGTTCGTTTACCTACCTACCTACCTTTTGGGATATTGCAGACTGTTACGTTTTATATACATTGTCATCTCAGAACAGAGCTTTTGGGTTTTAATATAAGATTGCATTACAATCTCTGTGCATTGCTTAATACTGTGATCGTGGTGTGACTATCTCGGTGTGCCAAAGACGCGGACGGGCCCTGCGTGCATGGTATACCGACATTTAATTACGTTTGCATTGTATTTGCATTGTGATCTTAATTTCATTTTACAGTCAAGCGTTTGAATGGTATTTGGTATCGATTTATACGCTCAGAGGGTTGATTGATGCTTACGTTGTGTTTATGAATGCGTTGTTAGATGTCTGTGCATGTGTTTGAACAAACCTTCATCTGGATTGTGAATTACATCCTGTAAAGGATTCGATCCAGGGTTGCTTGTAAATCACTGATATAGACGATGCTTATGGTTTTTACTTTGCATGCTTACATTAAATATTCATGACTGTTGAGTGACATTGAACAGGGGTTTTATGTTGGTGTCTCTGTAAGGAGACCGAAGCCTTTAAATCTAGTGATACACAGCATGTTATGGATTGTGTTTTAGTTGTTAATAGCATATGGTTTAATACTTAGTTAAAGCTGTCATTGATAGTTTAACATTAGATTTAATCTCAACACTGTACTTAGGAATCATAGGTCTAAAATAGATCCTTTATGCTTATATATTTTAGGCACACGTCTCTAAGTATACACACCCTGGTTGATAATAAATTTAGACCAATCTAGCACCCTAGATAGGACACTACAGGCTTATAACAGTTTGATCATGTGTCACTGGGTGTTTGCAGTTAGATCTAGACATGTTAACCCAATTTCCATAAGTGCATCTTGGAAATTGGGTCATGCATAGTAACTTCCATCTCATGTTTACCCTGGTGAGTAAGCTAAAGTGGGTAAATATGGGGTGCAGCGGTTACAAAAAGATCCAACCGCTCAAACTAAGAAATAGTTAGCATAACCCTTTGAAGCAATGGAGAAAGATCTCAACATGTCACCTTCTTAGCCTTGATCACTTGACGGATAACAAGAAATGAATCATTAAAAACCGTTAGATTGGTCATTTTCTTTGTAATAACTATTTCCAAACCTTTCCATATAGTGAGAAACTGGTGCTCTGGGTGCAGGTGAAATGGATAATCGTTCAAATCCAAAAACGATTTCTGCAAGTTCAAGTGGAACTTCTTCTTGGATTTCCTTTGGAGTATCAGTCATCTACCTCCAAACTTGGATATTCTACTAAATTAGAAGAACTGCTTAATTTTAACCGCAATATGACAACCTTTCAATTGCCACGGAATCAAAAGGAATTTAAACTTTTGGTTAATTCCTTATCGCGTTTTCTTTTTCCATAAACATTATCACGCTAACTCTCTGCTGTTGATCTTACCTTTCAATTCGACGGTTGTTGGTTCACCCGATCAAAAAAACTAATTGGCGATCCTCCACCATTAATCAAAGCACACTTGATCCAACGACTAACAGCGATATTGGACGGAGATCTTGTGCAATGTTTACCCACCCGATAAAGTGGTTTTCTCTCTCCACCTGAGTGCTACGTGTCAGTGAATAAATAGAATCGCTTGGAATTTCAAAAGACAACTTACCACTTTTTCTTCACTCGATAAATAGCTTTACTGATAAAACCACTTTTCTTCCTTGACTAACACACGAGCTTATTGGCGCGCAATGACCAATAGATCTATTGGATCTCTAGATCAGACAGTTCTAGACTCCTTTGGTTAACACGATTTTGTTAGGTTTTCTTTTCTTTGTTCTTCCAACCTTAACACCTCCGCTACATTTAACTTATCTCAAACCATATTCTCTGATGTTTTTAGAGCATAACCAAAATATTTCAAAACACGGAAAGACACAAGATTGTGTGATACAATATAGATTTTGCATACTCTAATTCAAAAGACAAACTATAAATCAACAAAACTCAGAGATATTTTGAAGGAATACAACGCCTCCGGGATTGACCAATTATACACATATACACAGAGATACAATTTCTGTAACTTAATCTTATATGGCCTAATCAAGCCAAATCAGTCAAAATCCCTTTACAATCATTCAAAACTTACATAAATACCATTTCATTCTAACAATCAGATTCTTAATCCATGGATTGAATATGCCTAATCTTAGACAATATCTAATCTAGTTGACATTCTCCTTGAGAATCTCAACTGAATCTAAACAACTCGAATTAATTATAAAATCACTCAATCCCTAAATCCTAGCTCAAATCCTATCTAGAAAACTTTGTAAATTGACAGCTAAAGGATCCCACTCCTTTGCTTGTAAACTTTTTTTTTGTATTTTTGGAATAAATTCGAAGCCTTTTATCTTCAAGCCTCATGCTCCTGCATTAGAAACTCTGCATGATTGTTGTTCACTAGGCCAAGCCCCCAAGCATATTGTGACACAATTTTTTCAATGGGGTCGAATAGAGCCCCTCCCATTCTCACATCCCCTGGTATTAAAGTAAATTAA
Source organism: Pinus taeda (assembly GCA_000404065.3). NCBI lineage: Eukaryota > Viridiplantae > Streptophyta > Pinopsida > Pinales > Pinaceae > Pinus > Pinus taeda. Next base: position 17,413 of record APFE030904543.1, read on the forward strand.
CCAATTAAAAACAATATTCATGAAATTCATTTAAAATAAAAGAATAAGTGTTTTTTTTTTAATTGATTTTTTCTATTAATTAAAGTCATTGATACATCGCAAAGGGATCCATGCCAAAACACTCATGACCTCATTCCTACCAAAATTGTTGGCTAGAAGAAAATAACATAACCAAATAACAAAAAAAGAGTGAACTGTAAAACCACATGTAGATAGCTCAAAAGTACCAAAAATTTACAAGAACCTGGAGGCAACCAACTTTCATCATTAATCAGGAGGGTGAGTGTAACAACTCTGGTGAAAAGTTCATGTAATAAAAGTTAATAAAGACAAAATAAGATGAAGGGTAAGGGACACATATTCCAAGTTGAATGTTGGACAAATATATCGTAGTGGGCATCAGTAGATGTGTGTTTTGGCTAAGGAAAATTGGAAGAGGCTAAGGCAAAGGCATTAAAAGGAAAAAATGCATTTTTGGCACATTTATTTATGAAAATAAAGGAAATCAGGAGAAAAGTAAGGTGAAAGGTCATAGGTTGCATGTGAGGAGAAAATTGAAGGAAAATAATGGAAAATGAAAAAATTAGAGGCTTCATTCATAAAAAGGCTTATAAGGATCAGTTCATGGATTTTGTCAGTTCAAGTTTGGAGCTCTCTCGTTATTCTCTCTCTCTCTCTTTCTCGTTCTCTTGGTCACTTAGATTTTTCTTGGAGCACTCTAACTTTTGATCAAGGAAGGAAAAACAAGAAAAGGGAAAGGAAGGCAAGCAAGGATCAAGGAAAGGAAAGCAGGATCAAGCAACTTCACCAGGAAAGGAAAGTAGGATCAAGCAGCTTCAACTTCATCTTTAGTAGGTAACCTTATGCATGTGTGATTTCCTAGCTAGTTTGGACATGCACGACTTTTCATGTTGGTGTATGGTTCTCTTGCTGTCGGTGGCATGGTTTTTCTGGGTTGTAACAGTGGATTTCAGCCTAGCCTAGCCTTTTTATGGATGTCATGGTATGTAAGGATGTTATTTTGGTTTTAGAACTTTGGAATTGCTGGATGGATTTCGGAATCTGAGGCGGAGGTGGTCTCAATATTCATTCCCAAAGGCCTAGGAATCCCTAGACCGATTTTGGTGGGATACAATAAAGCTTGAGGGAGCAGTCTCGGTTTAGGGCCTAGTGATCCGGGTTTGGATTGCAGTAAAGCCTGAGAGACATGGAGATGAAAGATTCCTCAATGATAGTGATGCATTCCATATGGCATTCCAAGTTATGTTCGGTTGTGATCGGAGCACTGGTTTTGGTGTGATCACAATTTGGTGAGGGTGGAGGTGGTTTAACCTCTGGATTCCCTTAGTTGCTCTTGGATTGGTTTTTCTATGAGATCCCACATTCATGCTTGGAATATGGCACGAGGGTGACTGGCTAAAAGAGAGATTTGGTTCAACCATGTTTATGGTTGGGTGGTACATGGAAGTCCCAAACCTGGTCAGATTTGCCTATGATTAATAAAAGCTAAGTTCTCTTACTTTGGCACTAATTTATATGTGGATTTAATGGCTATCATATCTATGATATTTACATGGTTTAATGTTGGTTATAAGCATGGTTGAATGACTAGTTTATGTCATGGTTATTTCATGTATTTATTTGTAATTATTAAATGGATGGATGCAAGACCTAATAAATGATGTAGTAGTCCAATGGAGAATGAGGTGATCATTCTAGTTATGTTTCTTAATTTGTCTCTGTCATTTATGCTTTGTCTTGCATCCTAGACCAGTAGGTCGCATTGATGCCAAGTGTTTGATAGAATGTTAGTTCCATTTGGGGATGCTCAAGCCTAATGCTAAGGGTGATTTTTTATTGATAAATGTTGTTATTATGTTTTTAATGAATTCTGGAAGTTACAACAAGCTTTGGGCAGAGGCCAGGATTCTAGGCTAGAAAAGTGGCTTAAATCCTGGGGTCGTTGGTATAGAACTAGCAATTTTGGTTGAAAGTCACTGGCAGGAAGTCCTGTGAGAGGCACTTTGGGTTGTTGGTCACTCCCTTTCCCATAGCATGAGAGCGACTATAGCCTAAGAGCCACAAAATAACAGTGGGACCTAGGGACAAGTTGTCTGAGTGGCTGACTTGTCTCCTGAGGGTTTTGTTAATGAAGTTGGATGATTGATGTGATGTTCCATCGATTCCAATTCCTTAAGGTGACATAGGAGGTCGAATGTGATTATAGTAGCATCTCTCCTCATGTTTACCCTGATTGGCATGGTTACTTTGGGTAGACCTAGGAGGGGGTGTTACAGATTGGAACTAGAGCATGGTTGCACTCTCTTTGGGTCATATCTCGTGCTACAAATATGGGTGAATGTGTTGGTCATGCATGCATGTCAGTTGCGTGTGTGGCTTTTACACTTGCTTTCCATGTGCTTATTGCATTGCATCACATTGATCATGGTAGTAGTAAGGTTATCATGAGGAACTGGATGTTGATTTTATGGAATGTATCGTCATGAGTATATGATTGGTCGCATTCTTGGTTATCTGATTACATGCATCAATGTTGTAGGCTGATTATAAGAATTGATCGCTTATGCTCGACTACGTGTGGTTATGTGTATGTGTAGTTGATTAGGTATTGCTTATGCAAGTGGATAGTTGCATGAGGCAATGTGTATACTGGAGTAATGGTTGTTGTAATGCATGATGTCATAGCATGCATTGTTGATGTGGCCTTGCATTGATGACTGGACCTTAGTTAGTATGATGGTTATGCATTGATGCACTTATTGATATATGTCTATATGTTATTATGGTTATGTTGTACATGCATCATGTTGATTGATGATCTTGCAGACAAGGTATCCTCCCCCAGTATGCTAAGGTACATTGATTTATGGTGATTTGGTTTAGCTGACATAGTATGCCTTGCAGGAAAGAGATCAAATGGCTAGCAAGGCGGTAGACTACATAGAATCTCCCTATGCATCAGATGGGCAGCATAGTGTGGGGCACTCTTTTGACTTGGTAGACACATTGAGAATATTGAAGGAAGAAATCAGGAGTTTCAAAGCAGACAATGACAAAATCATGCATGCAGAAGAGAAACAAGCAAAGGTGAATGTGATATTACTTCAGAGTTTGTCATATTTGCAGCGACAGGGACCTCTTCGAATCATCCATGGACATGAGGACAAAACTAATGGGGCATATGGAAGTAGGTCTCTTAGTAGAAATAGGTCATATATATCTGACACTATCAGAGATGGTAGGATGTTAGACACTTCAGATAGGAGGGGTGACAGACACAAGTATTACTCTAGTTCTAGTTATGATAGACATCATGATCGTCATCATCATCATCCTTATAGGAGGAATGATAGGGGATACTTGTAAGATGAGTTCAAGAAGGAAAATCCACCTACCTCTGATGGAGAGATGAAGAAATCGCAAGATGCAGAGGCTTGATTGTTTGGCATGAGGAAATTATTTAGATTGCATGATTACTCAGAAAACATGAAAGAAAGGATAACCCTTTTCATTCTCAAAGGTAAAACAGATATTTGGTGGGAAGACCTGAAGAATGTCAAGGACATACATGAGGATGATTTGACTTGGCATGCGTGTGAAAGGATCTTCAAGAAGAATTACTTGTCTAAGAGGTATTATGATGATAGAGCTAAGGAGTTTTATGAGTTTCGGATGGGTTCTATGACAGATGAGGAGTATGCTAATAGATTTTTGGAGCTGTTGATATATGTGCCTTACCTCAAAGAGGAAAAGGCCAAGGTTCAAAGATTCATCAGTGGATTTCCAGTTGCATACAAATACTGGATTGAGTTTGATGAGCCTAGATTGTTGGAGGAGGCCATCCAAAAGTTGAAGCGTTGTTATGAGTTGTCAAAGCGCAAAGTTGAGATGAAACATGACTTGAAGAGAAATGAAAAAGATAAAGGAAAATGGCCACCAAAGCGAGGAAGACCTCAAGATACAAGTGAGAAAGATAATGCAGTTCCTTATAAGAGATTCAATACAGCTGAGAAGGGACATGGAGAGAAACAGGTTAGAGGCGGTGGTAGGGAACCATTGAAGTGTTGGCTAAGTGATAAGGATCATCGTAAGAGGGATTGTCCGCAGTATCAGAGTGGTGGTAGACCCCAGATATATAGTGCTCAAGAGGTGCATACAATTAGTGATGTTGGTCATAACATTCCTTGGATTTATGCAGTTGTGGAAAACAGGCAGGCGGATCATCGGGCATCGATCATTGAGATGGATGGTAAGCTTTGTGCTCAAGTTGCTTCTATTTTAATTGATCTTGGATATAACTATAGTTATATTAATCCTGACCTGGTGGATAAGTGTGGTTTGAGAAAAGAAGTGCATGCAGAATATTGGTTGGTATAGTTGGCTATAAGTACAAAGAAGCAAGTTCACCATTGGGTAAGAGCTTGTGCATTTAAGTTAAATGGTATGCCTACCACAACGCAGTTGAATGTATTTCCATTGGGATCGCATAGCATGCTTTTGGGTATGGATTAGTTATGCCTTCACATAACCAAAGTGGATTTCTTGGACAAGGCCATTGAGTGTGTGGATGATAGTGGGGAAAAAAGGATCTTGTAGGGAAAGAAGAAGCCTACATCAATGAGGATGGTTACCGCTATGTAGGCTAAGCGTAGTTGCAGAAAAGGTTGTGTGATGTTTGCAATACACATTTATAGTGACAAGGGTAAGGAGGTTGAGGATGTCGATGTGTTGAGCACATACCCAGTTTTGCAACAGTTTCAGGATGTATTTCCTGAGGACATTACAGAGTTTCTACCTCACAAGGAGGTATACTTTTCTATTGAGTTAGTTCCAGGGGTAGATCCAACATAGAAAGCACCTTATAGGATGAGCACACTTGAGTTCGTAGAGTTGAAGTTGCAGCTAAAGGAAATGTTGGACAAAGGATACATCAGACCCAGTGTATCACCTTGGGGTGCACTAGTGTTGTTCGTAAAGAAGAAAGATGGTACTCTCAGATTGTGCATTGATTACAAGTAGCTGAATAAGGTAATGATCAAGAACAGGTACCCTTTGCTGAGGATTGATGATTTGTTTGACTAGCTAAAGGGAGCAACAGTGTTCTCTAAGTTCGACTTGAGATCGAGATACCATCAGGTATGCTTCAAGGAGGAGGATATCTTCAACACTGCATTCAGGACTAGGTATGGGCATCATGAGTTTGTTGTTGTTCCATTTGGTTTGACTAATGCTCCTGCTACATTCATGTGTTTGATGAATAATGTGTTTTGTCCTTATTTGGACAAGTTTGTTATTGTATTCATTGATGACATATTGGTATATTCTACGAATGAGGAAGAACATGCCGAACATTTAGCAACAATGTTGAGATTGCTAAGAGAGCATCAATTGTATGCTAAGCTTAGCAAGTGTAGCTTCTTTCAGACTGAAGTACACTACTTGGGACATGTTGTCTCTAAGGAAGGTAGAGTAGTAGATCCAGAAAAGATAAGGGCCATCATGGAATGGGAAGCTCCTAAGAATGTAGATGATGAGATCATTCATGGGATTGGCAGGTTACTACAGGAGGTTCATTAGGAACTTCTTACGTATTGCATATCCTATCACATCATTGCAGCTAAAAGGTAAGAAGTTTGAATGGATGACAGAATGTGAAGATAGTTTTGAGTAGCTTAAGAAGTTGTTGACACATGCACCAATACTAAATATTGTGGATCCATACAAGGAGTTTGTAGTGTGTACAGATGCTTGCAAGAGAGAACTTTGTGGAGTCTCATGCAAGAAGGACATGTAGTGTGCTATGAGTCATGGAAACTGAATGAGCACGAGCAGAACTACCCGATGCACAATCTTGAGCTAGCAATAATTATGCATGCATTGAAGATGTGGAGGCACTATCTTCTGGGCAGGAGGTTTAAATTGATGAGTGATCACAGTGAGTTGAGATATTTGTTTGACCAAACAAATCTAAATGCCAGGCAAGCTAGATGGTTGTCTACCCTTAGTGAGTTTGACTTTGAGATCAAATACATCAAAGGAAAGGAGAATCGGGTTGTAGATGCTCTTAGTATGAAGGTATAGGTGAATCATGTAGTAGTTATAAGCTCCTACGGGACAAAGTTACAGGATAGGATCTTGCAAGCTTGACGACTGGATGACAAATACATGGAGATCATGCACATGTTACAACATAGTACAAGCACATGTACATGTTTAGGTGGAGGTATAGGTACAAGATATCAAGATGTAGATTATCATCTCACGATAGATGGCTTGGTAAGGTTTCAAGACAGGATTTATGTGCCAAATTGCAGTGAGCTCAAGAAGCTTATCTTCAAGGAGTTTCATGTGAAAACGTATTCAGGTCATCCAGGATATTAGAAGACATTTATGGCGGTGAAGAATTTTTACTATTGACCGAATATGGAGAAGGAAGTGGCAGATTTCGTGGTTAGATATTTAGATTGTCAACAAGTAAAGGTAGAATGCAAGCATCCAGGTGGTCTACTATAGCCTATTGTGATTCTAGAATGGAAATGGGAGTTCATTTCCATGGACTTCATCATAGGTCTTTTGAGGACAATGAGGCAACATGATTCTATTATGGTCGTGGTTGACAAGTTAAGCAAGGTAGCCCACTTCATTCTGGTGAAGACTACATATTCAGCTAGTGAGGTAGCTCAAGTGTTCATCAGAGAGATAGGGAAACTACATGGTGTTCCAAAGAAGATTGTGTCAGACAAGGATGAAAATTTTACTTCTAAGTTTTGGAAGGAGTTATTTGCAGGCTTGGGTACAGATTTGGCCTTCAGTAGAGCTTATCATCCATGGATAGATGACCAGATAAAGAGGGTCAACAAGATCTTGGAAGATATGTTGAGGATGTATGTGATGCACCAGCACAGGAAATGGGAGGAGTATCTTCCATTGGTTGAGTTCGCATACAATAATGGTTCTTAGGAGTCATTGAGGATGAGTCCTTTTGAGGCATTGTATGGACGGAGTTGTAACACTCCCATTAGCTAGAGTGATCCAGTTAACAGGGTACTTATTAGACCAGACATGTTGATAGACATGGAGTAGGAAATGCAAGTTATAAAGAAGAATCTAAAGGCATCACAAGATAGGCAGAAGAGTTATGCAGATCAACACAGGGTGTTCAAAGAGTTTCAGGTTGGAGAGCATGTGTATTTGTGCATCAAGCCCAAGAAAATCTCTTTGAGGATTGGTTCATGTGCTAAGTTGACACCACAATATTGCAGGACTTTTGAGATACTTGAGAGGATTAGACCAGTGGAATATTGACTTGCACTACCTCCAATAGTGAAATTCCATGATGTTTTCCATATTTCATTGCTTAAGGAGTATATAAAGGATCTTGATCATGTTATTGATTGGTCTGTATTGCAGGTGGAGCAAGAACGAGAGTTCCAATCGGAGCCTCAGTGCATATTGTAGTGGAAACATCTCATGCTCAAGAATAGAGCCATAGAGTAATTTCAAGTGTAGTCAAATCACTTTGAGCCTGAAGAAGCTACATGGGAGATGGTGGATCAGATGTGGGCCGTATATCCTTCATTGTTTACGGTTGAGGCAAATCAATTTTGGTTTGATGTTGGTTTATGTTTGGCATAAGTTTTGATATTTGTATATGTATGTGTATATGGATGTAAATACCGCCATGAGATAAGTTATAAAGCTCCAATAAGTGGTATGGTTATTATCTTGTCATGTTGTCATGATGTTTTGCTTTTGAGCAATTTCTTCACTATAAATAATGCAACGAGTTAAGTTATAAAGCTCCATAGGTAGCATGTTTTCTTTTCAATGGTTTTGCTGAGGTCTTGGTGTGGTTTAACATTGAGGATGGTGTTCCCCAAGGAGAGGGTTTTGTAACAGCCCTAGTGAAAAGTTCATGTAATAAAAAATTAATAAAGGAAAAATAAGACCACGGGTAAGGGACACGTATTCCAAGTTGAATGTTGGACAAATATATCCTAATGGGCATCAATGGATGTGTGTTTTGGCTAAGGAAAATTAGCAAAGGATAAGACCAAGGCATTAAAAGGCAAAAACACATTTTTGGCACATTTATTTATGAAAACAAAGGAAATTAGGAGAAAAGTAAGGTGAAAGGTCACGGGTTGCATGTGAGGAGGAAATTGAAGGGGAATAATGGAAAATGAAGAAATTCAAGGCCTCGTTCATAAAAAGGCTTCTGAGGATCAGTTCATGGATTTTTTCAGTTCAAGTTTGGAGCTCTCTCTCTCTCTCTCTCTTGGTCACTTAGAGTTTTCTTAGAGCACTCTAACTTTGGATCAAGGAAGAAAATGCAAGCAAAGGGAAAGGAAGGCAAGCAAGGATCAAGGAAAGGAAAGCAGGATCAAGCAAATTTAGCAGGAAAGGAAAGCATAATCAAGTAGCTTTAGCTTCAGCTTTAGCAGGTATCCTTTTGCACGTGTGATTTCCTAGCTAGTTTGGACATGCATGGATTTGCATGTTGGTGTATGGTTCTCTTGTTGTAGGTGGCATGGTTTTTTCGGGTTATGACAGTGGATTTTTGCCTAGCCTAGCCTTTTTCTAGATGCATGGTATGTTGGGATGTTATTTTGGTTTTAGAGCTTTGGAATTTTTGAATGGATTTCAGAATCTGGGGTGAAGGTGGTCTCAATGTTCATTCCCAAAGGGTAAGGAATACCTTGATCGATTTTGGTGGGATACATGGTAAATACTGAGGGAGAAATCTTAGTTTAGGGCCTAGTGATCGGGATTTGGATTGCAGTAAATCCTGAGAGACAAGGAACGAAAAATTCCTCAATGATAGTGATGGATTCCAGATGGCATTCCAAGTTATGTTCAGTTGTGATTGGAGCGTCGACTTTGGTGTGATCATGGTTTGGTGAGGGTGGAGGTGGTTTAACCTTTGGATTCCCTTGGTTTTTCTTGGATTTGTTGTTCTATGAGATCCCACAATCATGCTTGGAATATGGCACGGGGGTGACTAGCTGAAAGAGAGATTTGGTTTATCCATGTCTATGGTTGGGTGGTGCGTGGAAGTCCCAAACCTGGTCGGAGTTTCCTATGATTAATAAAAGTTAAGTTCTCTTACTTTGGCACAGATTTATATGTGGATTTAATGTTTGTCATATCTATGATATTTACATGGTTTAATGATGGTTACAAGCATGGTTGAATGACTGGTTTATGTCATGGTTATTTCATGTATTTACTTGTAACTGTTAAATGGATGGATGTAAGACCTACTAGATGATTTAGTAGTCCAATGGAGAAGGAGGTGATCCTTTTGGTTATGTTTCTTGATTTGTTTCAATCATTTATGCCTTGTCTTGTATCCTAGACCTGTAGGTTTCATTGATGCCAAGTGTTTGACAGAATGTCAGTCCTGGTTGGGGATGCTTAGGCCTAGTCCTGAGGGCGATTTTTTATTGATCAACATTGTTTTTATGTTTTTAATGAATTCTAGAAGTTACAACAAGTTTTGGGCAAAGGCCAGGATTCTGGGCTAGAAAAGTGGCTTAAATCTCGTGGTCGCTAGCACAAAACTAGCAATTTTGATCCACAGTCATTGGCAGGCAAGCCTCTAAGAGTGACTTTAGGTTGTTGGTTGCTCACTTTCCCATAGCATGAGAGTGACTATGGCCTAAAAGTTACAGAATAATAGTGGGACCCAGAGACAAGTTGTCTGAGTGGTTGACTTATCTCCTGAGGGTTTTGTTGATGATGTTGGAAGATTGTATGTGATGTTCCATCGATTCCACTTCCTTAAGGTGACATAGGAGGTCAAATCTGATTGTAGTAGCATATATCCTCATGTTTAGCCCAGTTAACATGGTTACTTTGGGTAGACATGGGAGGGGATGTTACAGCGAGCTAGAATTGGGTTGTCATGTTGATGATCTGGTGATGAAGGATTGAATGCACAACAAACATGGCCTTCCATATGCTTCGGTCTACCATTAAATCACTCCATTCTCTCAAGAATCTGCTTCTAGCCATGATGAAGAGAGGCAAGCCTACCCATCATCTGCCACTAATTTTGCTAAAGGTCGTTCATGAATCTAATCACCTCATTCTGGTCCTCATGCCTATGTCAAGCAAGTTGTTTGAGGAGTAGTGTAATATGTTGAAGATGCTCATCCAACAAGTCAAAAGGGGGAGGCAATTCAATTCCACCAGAAGAATTAACCTATTAAAAATAAAATAAAATATCAAAAATATTTAATTATAATTAAGTTAATAATTGTTATTGTATTGTATATTAATTAAATATATTTAACTATTTAAATATATTTTCGAAAAATTTTAATGAGAAAAATTTGAAGGATAGAAATTTTGGTCAAAGTGTGATGAATTTTATTAATTCTTAATTTGTAAATTATAAAATGTTTGTTATTTTTATTTAACATTCAATTTTCTAATGATTTTATATAATTTTACAAAATTTTAGTGATTTTTGAATTATCCTGTCAAATTTGAGTGAATCATTTAAAAAATGGAAAGTAGTGAATAATTTTTTTGGGAGAAAAATTCATGAAAAATCATCCCATAAACTAAATTTAGCCTCCAAAATTCTCTATACCATACAAGAAAAATAATGAATGGATACAAAATGCATAACTATGGTAATCTATCATCCCATTTCACTGTGCAACAGGATCTATAAGTTGATCCCAAAGATCATTGCAAAGAGGATCGAGTTGATGTTGTCAAAGTATATCACATCTGAGAAGTTTGGATTTCTTGAACAAAGGTAGATCCACAACACAATAGCAATCTCATAGGAATGCAACCACTCCATTAAGACCTATTAAATTTACGCATGCCTCATGAGAATAGATCTCACCAAAGCCTACGAGTGTGTCAATTGGGAATTCTTGAGGATGATTCTTATTAAGATGGGTCTTGGAGCTCATGTGGTCAGTTGTATTATGGCTTGCATCTCATTATTGAATTATGTGGTCATCACCAATGGCCTTCAGATAGACTTTTTTAAGGCTCCATGTGGTCTTAGACAGGGATGTGTCTTATCCCCCTTCTTGTTCATGATCATGATTGATGGCTTAAGTAGAAGGATTATAGATGCACGTAACAGGGGAATCATTTTAGGATACAGGGTGACAAGGCATACCTCACTAACCCACCTGATGTTTGTGGATGATGTGCTCATGATAGGAAAGGCTTCTATTAGTGAATGGATGGCTCTGCATGGTATAATCACTACATTTGGGGAGGTGTCAGGCTTGTTGATGAACAAGGTCAAGTCAATCTTGATCTCAACAAACCTTGAGGCAGACATACTGAAGGAGGTAGCAGATCTCTTCTATATTCAGTCAATCTCTTTAGATGGATGGTTAAAGTATCTAGGATTCTTCATGAAGCCGAATTGTTACAGAATCAAAGATTGGGAGTGTATAATTTTGAAATTCAAGAAGATATTACATTTGTGGTTATCTCAGGGGGACAAACTTGTTCTGTTCAATTTGGTCCTTCAAAATTCTCGATTTATTGGATGTTAATCTGAAATTAGAGGAGAACTTCTCCTTCCTAAAAACTGATCATCCTCTAATGCTTTGCAAGTAAAAATGAGTCTTACACAAACAGAAGTTTTTAAGGTCTCTTCAAGGTTAATGAGTTAGTTTTAAATGTGAACTTTAAACAAGTAACATATAATCATGTAACTCATAAAGGCATTCAAAAAGGGAGACAACACAAAATTTGGTGACAGAGTTCACCCCTCCTGGGATACATCTCTGGGCCTGCTAACACAACTAGACTGCTCAATATATTTCAGTGTTGAAGAGTACATAAAGTTTGCTAACAATATGAGTGGCTATTTTCCCCTTCAAGGAATCGTTCTCCTGCAAATAAATCTAACTCTAAAAATCATGAAAACCTACAGTCAATCATGACACAATCAAAAAGAAAAGGGCTCTCACATCAAGACCCTGAACTCCATCTAAAAATGAGCAAACAAGTACAACAATTCCATATTGAAGTACAAAAATAGAGCTTTTCTCAACAAGACATAGTGAGAAAAGACAAACATGAGATGTACCAAATAACTCACAACTACTGCAGTTAATATCTAAAGGCTAGAAAACCCCTACAAGGTCCTCTCCATGTTCAAAATCCTTCAATAACTTCTCTAAAACACTAATTGATTCTAACACCCATGGAATCAAATCAAAAAAAAATCTCTTCCGATGTGCTCCAATCAGCAAACAAAGGCTTCCATTGGATCCAAAATGTCCAAAAACCCCTATTTAGACTCTTCTTGAGCTCCAAAAGGTAAAAAACTCATCAAGTTATGGCTCTCACAACCTTCTTCTATTATACATCCTACAAACTAGATAAACCTGCACACAAAGTGACAATTTAACCTCAAAATCCGCTCAGGCCGTGACATTTTTACCCGCCAAATGTGTAAATTGTCGAATCTTTTAAATGCCCATTAACCCTCGTGAATGCAAAACTAGGGCCACATGGGCCATAAGGCAGAGGGTTGGGCCAACTACCCACCCTCGTTGTCCTTGTCACCTCTTTCTCTGGGTTATTGGTCACATGACAACTGATATGGTCAGGAGTCGGGGCTCACTGCCTACTCGTGCCATGCTAGCCCTTAAATTCTCCTCCTTTGGTTTTTCATAAATAATGTGGCTGGGGGTCGGGGCTAATCATTTGCGCCCACGATCAGATCCCTTTACCTTTCCCCTGGAGGTCACACGAGCTACAATATAACCCAGGGATAGGGCCGACAACCTCGCCCCCTCCGCCAAGCTCCTAAAGTCCTCAACACTCGGTCCTATGGAATGGTGCCATGACTAGTGGTTGAACCATTCCGAACTCTCATCGGAACTCTGTTTGTCACTGTGCCAAGGTCTTATGCAGTGGTCATGGCCAAGGGCTAGGGCTGGTCCCCAAGCCCTCTCCACCTAGCCCTTACACCCTTCACTTGTGATCCTGTGGGAGCATGTGTGACCTGGGGCTAGTCTCAATTCCATTACTCTGTCTGCCTCCATGTCAAGGTTCTATGGAGCTTAACATGATCGAGGGTCGGGGCTCATTGCTCAACCCCTTCTCCCAAATGCACCCATGCCTAAAACTTAAATACAAGCAGATACCATATGGTGTAAGGAACACTGTGTAGGAGAGTTGGTAAGGCACTAGAGTTTTTATTGGCAGGTCACCCAATTGAACCCTACTGAGGTCGTCGAGCCCATAAACAAAATTTTAGCCAGTGTGGAGGCGCCACATGGCGACCTCTGGTTGGGCCACATGGCAGCCTCCCATTGGGCCACCAAACAACCATGACCAATCAAACTGTGCCAACAAACACCTATATAAGGCTGCCACTTGGAAATCCATGATTGGTATGTACGCATCCATTAGACATTCTAACATCAGTGGTATGACTGCCCAATCAGCCAACCTTGCAAATGTTTTTGTTGTTGATCCAAACGATCAAAACATCATAACTTTGTCATACAAAATCAGATTGATGTGAAACAAGTGTAATTGGAATTATAACGACAACCACTATGACTTGAATTTGGTTTCAAAATATTTTGGACACTTTCCTTTTTGAGCTAAATTTTAATCTTCGGATCATACCTCCCCACTAGGAACTTTTGTACTCCAAAAGTTAGCTTCTCCTAGTAAACAAAATGAGGAAAAAACTCAAAACTTTCCCAAACTCAATCCTTAATGCTTTGCTTTCAATTGTTGCCTTCAAGCTCCAATCAAGGTACTCAAATTATCCTCTGCGTGAAGACCTTACCATCCTATCAAGAATTGAGCCACAATTCTTATCACCATATAGGAACAAAAACATCGATGGATGGAATCTGAACATTCTCTCCCAAACCATATTTCAAAGCTCAAACAACTTCATCTTGAAGTTACCTTGTTGAAGACAAACTTGACTTTCCATCTTGGAAATCAGAAGCAACTCAATGCTTTCCATGCATTGATTCAAACTTCTCTTTATTGTCCTCAAACTGAGCTTGTACACAAAATTACTATGGCTATAAAAAATCAATGACACATTTATCTTTATCCACAAAAACATATTCATTTCTTGTACAATATTTATCAAATATTTCATTCATAACAAGTCTCATCTTGAACACTTGTATTGGTGTGTACATTATGCAATTGTAGACAAACTGGATGACAAACATTTGTCATCCTAAAAGTCCTCAAACATTTGAACTGATAAACAAGCCAACAACATAACATGTCAAAGAAAAACATGCTTGTTGCAAATAGTGATTATTCTTGTTCACTTTAAAAAGTACCCAAAACAAGTAACGACAACAACAAGCATTTACAATTTACAAAGCAACAAAATATACAAACAATCTACCCAATCTTTGCCTCTCCTAGGCTTATGGGTTCTCTTTCTGTATCTATTGCTTTGAATTTTGCCTTAGGAACTATGCCAATATCCTCTTTGCTACCTATTGCTTTCCTTGCATTGATTTGCATAACCTCTTTATCCTTCTTAGGATGAAGTTTCCAACATCTTTCATTCCCATGTCCATGCATGTTGCAATGGGTACAAAAGTATTGTCACTTTCTCACTGATAAGGAAGTCTTCAAATGTGAAGGAGGTTCTTCATTATTGATGCTAAGAATTTGTTCCATTCTTTTGACCATGACCTTGCATTTCTCACAATCAGCCACACAATGGTCAACTGCATCACAAAAAGTGCAAGGATACATGCCCCACATATAACCAAAATTACAAACATTTGGAAAAGTCTCGTGACATTTATACTTGTCCCTTGGGCTGTAACTTTGATGATGTGGACTAGATGATGACATGCAAGGGCCTTTGAAGCGTTCATCTCTCTTAAGAGACAAATTGACATTATCACTACCATCTTGGTGTGGCATATCATCCTCTTATGATTTCTTTGTCTCAAATAGTTTACAACACTCTCCAAACTCTCTATGACCATATCCAAATCCTTGATATCTTGGTCTCTCTTTCACCGCGATAGGATTAGTGATCCCTTGGTCATTGATTTCAAGGCCTCCTCCTTCATAACCCATTTGAGCTAGCAGCTTCATACCAATGCCTTTAGTATGTTGTTCAAATGTTGCAAAATATGTGTTATTAACATAAATTGAAGGATTTGAACTTGAGATGTTGATTACCTCCTTGGACTTGCCACCCATTTTTTTTGCTTTAGATGTTGATGATGAATTTTAAGATGACTCAAGCCACACAATTTTACCAACAGGAATATAATGAGAATCTTTGAGATGCTGACAATATGCACATGCATCATTCTCCACATAAGGTCCATAACCAGTGTTTGGCCCATGCTCACATATTGGCTTCACTTAGGAGGTATCTTTTCCTGTCACTGGAGTGGAACTCTCACCAACTTGTTCCTCAAGCACTTACTGCCACTGAAGGCACATATGTCTCTTCTCCTCTATGACAATTTCAAGCATTCTTCTCAATTCAACATTCTCCATTTGAAGAGACAAATTCATCTCCTCTAGCTCTTAGAGAGTCTCCATCTTCTTTCCCATTATTGCAACTTGGTCTAAGCTAGCTCTAATACCATTGATCTGAAATTGGAGGAGAATTTCTCATTCCTAAAAATTGGTCGCCCTCTAATGCTTTGAAACTAAAAATGGGTCTTACACAAACATAAGTTTTTAAGGTCTCTTCAAGGTTAATGAGTTAGTTTTACTTGTGAATTTTAAACAAGTAACATATCATAATCTTACTCATAAAGGAATTCAAGAAGAGAGACAACACAAAACTTGGAGATGGTGTTCACCACTCTTGGGCTACATCTTCGGGCCTACTAACACAGCTAGACCACTCCATATATTTCAGTGATGAAGAGTACATAAAGTTTGCTGACAATATGAGTGGCTAGTTTCCCCTTCAAGGAAACGCTATCTGCAAAGAACTCTCACTCTAAAAAGCATGACAACCTATAGTCAGTCATGAAACAATCAACAAGAAAATGGCTCTCACATCAAGACCCTATACTCCATCCGAAAATGAGTAAACAAGTACAACAATTCCATATTGAAGTAAAAAAAGATAGATTTCATCAATAGTACATAGTGATAAAATAAAAACATGAGTTGTACCAAATAAGTCACAACTAATTCATTTAACATATGAAGGCTAGAAAACCCCTACAAGGTCCTCTCCATGCTCAAAACCCTTCAATAAGTGCTCCAAAACACTAATTGATCTTGAAACCCATGGACTCAAACCAAAAAAATGTCTCTTAATATGTGCTCCAATCAATAAACAAAGGCTTCCATTAGATCCAGAACGTCCAAAAACCCCTATCTAGACTCTTCTTGAGCTCCAAAAGGTCAAAAACTCATCAAGTTATGGCTCTCCCAACCTTCTTTTGTTATTCATCCTACAAACTGGATAAACTTACAAATAGAGTGACAATTCCATCGTGAAATCCACTCGAGAGGTGAAAATTTCAGTCACCAAAGGTGCAAATTGTCATATCTTTTAAATTCCCATTAACCCCCGTGACTGCAAAATTAGGGCCATAAGGCTGAGGGCTGGGCCAAGTTCCCGTCCCTGCCAACCTTGGCGCCTCTTTCTCTGGGATGTTGATCATACAGTTGTTGATATGGCCAAGTCCGGGGGCTAACTGCTTGCCCCCACCATTCTAGCCCTTGAATTCTCCGCCTTCATTTTCACATAAATAATGTGGTTGGGGTCGGGGCTAACCTCTTGCCCCTGCCACCAGAGCCCTTTACCTTTCCGCTAGAGGTCACACGAGTTACAATAGAACCTGGGTCTACGGCCTACGACCCCGCCCCCTCCGCAAAGATCCAAAAGTCCTCAGCACTCATTCCTATGGAATGTTGCCATGACCAATCGTTGAACCCTTCCAAACTCCCGTTGGCGCTTTGTTTGTCACTAAACCAAGGTCTTATGCGGTGGTCGTTGACAAGGGTTGGGGCTGATACTGTGTGCATGTGTGTGACCTGGGGATAGTCCCTATTCCATTGCTCTATCTTCCTCCACACTAGGGTTCTATGGAGATTCTCACAACCGGGCCTCATCGCCCAACCCCTTCTCCTAAATGCACCTGTACCTAAAACTTAAATACAAGCAAAGATCATGTGGTGTAAGGAACACTGTGTAGGAGAGTTGTAAGGTGTTGGAGATTGTAATGGAAGGTCACCTGATAGAACCTTGTCGAGGTCATTAAGCCCATAAACAAAATTTTAGCCAATGTGGAGGCACCATGTGTCGGCCGTTGGTTGGGCCACGTGATAGCCTCCCATTGGAACACCAAACAACCATGACCAATCAAACTGTGCCAACAAACACCTGTACAATGCTGCAACTTGGCAAGCCAGGATTGGTTCATAAGCCCAGTAGACATGTTGACATTAACAATACAACTGCATAATCAGCAGTTCAGTCAACCAACCCTACAAATTTTTTGTTGTTGAACCAAACAATTTGAACATCATAACTTTGTCATATGACATCAGATTGAGGTGAAACAAGTGTCGTTGGAATCAGAATTATGAACAATATGACTTGATGTTGGTTTCAAAAGATTTTGGGCACTTTCATTTTTTAGCTAAATTTTGATCTCCGGATTAGATGCATATATATATATATATATATATAATATATATATATATTATATATATATATAATATTATATATATATATAATATATATATATATAATATATATATATATATATATATATATATAGATATATATATATAATATATATATATATATATATTAGATAAAGCCAAAGGGGAGCATTAACATAATCAACTCCATCATTTACCACTTTTTGTGGGTTGGTACAGGACTAGACAAGAAATTTCATATTTCCATATTGGATGTGCTAGCTAGACAGGTGGACCACGGTGGCTGGGGAATCAAAGACCTGCAATGTTTTTAATATGACACTATTGCTCAAGAATTTTTGGCAAGCAATTTGCATTGATGGCTTATGGAATCAGAACATAAAATTAAAATATCTTAAGAACAAAGATTTGAATGGTTGGCTTAGAGAGGAGGCTCCAAATATAAAGGTGATTGCACAATCATGGAGAAGATTTTTGTCCACAAAACATAGGTTCATTAGGAATCTTAGATGGGAGATTGGCATAGGATATGTATTGAAAATATGATTGGAAACATACAAAGGCTTGACAGGAATTTAGATTATATCTCTCCCTCTTATTTCCAATTTACATAAAAAAGGCTTAGTCATTCTAGAATATATCACTATAGATAATGGGTTTGTCATGTATAAAACAAATTGGAAGGAGGTCAGTGTTATTGGAAAAACTAGTGTCCATTCAGAGCTACTAGTCCCACTAAGATGGGTAGCTATCTTAGAAACAAACGAACTAAAGTTACTTATGTTTTCCTTTATGAGAGATAGATGAGAGAGAAGTAGAGAGTATCAACCTTAGTCTTTCGCTTGGCTCCTTGCTTGTTTCCTCCCTCCTTTGACAGAACTTCGCCACTCCTTCCTTACTTGTCCCAATATGTCTATAATAGTTGCCCCCTAAAGCATGAGGTCGTAAATCTTCTGATGTCGAGTGAAATGCTTTATCATGAGGATCCGAGGTTTTTCGAACTAGAAGGTGCCCTGTAATAAGATACAATACAATACATTATCTTCATAATATTTTCATGATCTAGCTGAGGCAGGCATTCCCATGCTCAGATTTATAAATTCATTTTCATGTACATATGACAAACAACCGTATGTGTGACAAACTAATGATTCTGGTAGAGCCATCATCCTTTGGCTTGGATGATTATCGATGCGGCTATGATGTACATTTGTTGTCTTTATTTTCCTAAATATATCGCAGCCCGGATGGATGAAACTAGATCTGGGGTCTTCAAACTTGTTCAATCTTCGCCCGAAGTACAAGTCGATCCATGTGAAAAGATGTTTTGAAGTCGAACATGGAAAGACATTGCCTGATTACCAGCCAATGATGTAAGTTGTTAACAGGCGTGAGAGGAGTCACCGATAATGATAATGACCCTCAAGGAACTCCAATACAATTCACGTGGTCTGAATATATGAGTCGATGTCGAACACCATGTAAAATCTTTTAGTCGAAGGGCATTGATGTAAACATGTCATTGAAGTGAGAAACTTGCCATTGAGGCATGCAAGCTTCAAAGTACTGGAAGGGTTGTTCCTAAGTCAACTTCTTGGATAATGCGCTGATGTCGACAAGAAGTGACCCGTCGTAGGAGGGCCTTAATGAATCCCACATCTACGACACGGAATGGAGCAAATTTTTGTGGAGGTGAAAATGATCTAATGATATAAGGTTCAGGGTGGCGGTCATGAAAGAATGAAGCATGAAGGTATTGCAGTGGATGAGATGTAAGCTGGGTTGGTGAATTCTCTGAACGACTTCTCTGGAACATATCAGCGACACTGAAATGGATTGGTAGCATTAACCCCAAAAATGGATGGTACAAAGGACCAATGGTGATATGAAAGGTGAACATAATAACCCAACCCGACTCAATCATGGTGATGGAGTGAAAGTGTCATGTTCAAGAGCAACCTGCTACCAATAAAGTTTCTTCAAGTTTTCTTCCCAATTTTTCCCCAGTCATTGCTGACTAGTACCTCTTTATTTTTGTCAAGCTTGAGGAGGATAAGATATGCTTGTTCTCTAATTTTCCCTTCGGGCAAACTTGTCGCTATGTTTTAACGAGCCTAGCAACAGTGAAACTCACTCTTGTCTGCATAGACAAGTTTGTCGCTATTGTTTTAACGATTTTAACGACAAAGATAACTCGGTCCTTTTCAATTTTAGAGAGTCTGAAAAGAGACGTAAAGGCAACTCCAGTAGTCCTTTTTCGCAATATAATCCCTTAAGTCCGAAAAAGTATAAAATAATACGAAAGGGATGACTTTTCGATAGTTTTAACGAGCCGAACAAGACAAGCGCTTGATCTTTTTGTGTAATGATCCCTCAGGTCCAAAAAGATTAAAATCTAGAGGAGGGATGGTACTTCCAATCACTTTAACGAGCTGGAGAGACCAATTGCTCGGCAATATTTTCATATTTTGCAAGTCAGATGAAAAGAGCTTAAAGGAGACTCATTTTCTGAGGAACGAGTGATGTTTTCGGATAGCAGCTGGTTCCAGGTAAGGTTTGGAACTTTTCAATCACGGTAGTGTAAAGAAGGTGGCTAATAGAATCACTCGTTGCAGTTGTTCCTCAAAAGGGGTAAACAATCAAATGGAGGCGTATGATCGGCTAACAAAGAGTGGAGGCGATGGTAAGAACACGACCAAGGTTTAAAAGCTGATAATTATGTGATCACAATGGTTATTTACTGAAGGTGGGTTCATTTTTTAATGAGCTTAAACTCTGGTGGAACATATGCTCATTGCTAGGTTTATTTTTTAACGATCTTGAACTTCACGTAAAACTGCTCGTGTTCGGTGTCATGTTTACACAAGCTTAAAACGAAAAAATATGCTTGTTATAAGTTCGCATGCCCCCAGCATAATGATGCAAATCGAGGAACATGCCCCCCGAGCTTCATTGCATTCAATGCAGTGGTTGGAATGAAGGTTTACCTTCGAGATCTTTGAAAGACTCGACTTGGATTTTACGAGACCATAATCAAAGACTCGATTTGGAAAGGGAGTTGTTTCATTTTTTAATGAGGTTGACACAGGATAGGAACCGTCCTTGGAATCCACCATATTTACAGTATTTGATAGAAAATCAAAAACTGAAGGATGATTAAGGTCGATGGAATAATCTTCGTGGTAATCAGGAAGATGGGAATGATGGTGGTAATCTTCCCATGGTGCCTCACCTATCATCATTGACTGAATGATTCCTTCGTTTGTAGAATGTACATGTGACCAAGGATCTGAAGAGGTGCCATACTCCTTAGACCTATCTATCCAAACACTCGATGAGCGTTGATTTGGGTTTGCCCCCCAGGCCAAGAAAATTGATTGCTACAATATTTCTATTGGGCTTGGGGGCAATACCTGGCGATGATCCATTCTTACAAAATGTTTGGGAATCTTCTTAATCTTTTAGATATAGAAGATATCATATTGCAGGTTTCCACCGTGGCCACTTCTGCCAGATTACTCGGAGGCGGTAGGGCAAAAGTACCCATTAAAATAGGGTCTTTTAGGAGGCCTACTCCGATATTTGAAGCGAATGAGAGCTTCCATGGATCATTGGAATGCTTCCCATAACTTGTGAACTGTTGGGGAGGAAGGTTTGTTGATCAACGACAGTAATTCCTCCTTGAAAAGGAAATGCAATCTTTCTAAAGTATGTTGACACAACAGCAGCCATAGCATAAATCCAGGGCCTTCCCAGTAGGATGTTGTAATCGAGGTTTCCATCGATAACCTCGACATCAATTTCTACTATTTTTCCCCCCAGTTCAACTTGCACGTTACTTAAAATCCCGTACGGGGTGTATGTTTTTCCATCGAATGCTTTTAATGTCATTGACGATTGCAACAAGGGTGGTGAGCCTAAAGTTTTCCAGCAACTCATTGACATAATGCATGTAGATGCCCCCTCATCAATAATTATTCGATGAACAGTTTTATTGAGGGCTTTCACTTGAATGAGGAAAGCAAGTTGAGTCGGTAACTAAGGTTCGTATCCTTTATGATTAAAGGCCACGAGATTGGAATCCACTGGGTCAAACCCACCTGTTGCTGATAATAGAGCCTGCTTTTGGGAGGGGCAATTTTGCAGTACTTCAAGTGTCGACATAGCGGACGGCGATTGGGCCAGATCCTCTACTATATTATAATTCTGTGCTGCTCGGGCATGAGGATTAAATGTTGATTTGTGTAGTACTCCCTTTGGTGGCTTTATTGTTAGCTTAAGAATGATGGGTGGCACAACTTCAATTGAAGTTGTTGTCGAACTACTAGGTTGATCTACAGCCTTGTTGTTCGACAACTGTGAATTCCCGTAATCTTTATTCCTTGTCGATATCAAAGCATCATTTTGTTTCGAAATGGACAACATAAGCACTTGGGATGGGGAAGTATTGTCGCTAGAAACCAGACTGGTTTCTGGGTTTGGAAACGGGCCGGTCAATACGGGTCGGTTTGGAACTCTTAAAGAATTTCTTAATCTCAGCTTTATGCGGACATTCTCTCATCCAGTGGTCTTTATCACATATGAGACATGGCCCAGGAGGTTTCTTTTGCCCAGAAGGGTTTGCAGGAGATTTTTCAGGAGACGAATCATCCTGTTTCTTATTTTTTCTTTTCCCTTTCTTCTTGCCCCCTGGTTGCTTCGGTTCTTTGCCTTTGTCAGTTGACATGGAATTAACCTCTGAGGCAAGAAGTTCTTCATTTGCTTTTTGACTAGAAACTGTACGAGCTTTCTTAGATGTAGCCTTTGCGATTTTCGTGCTGGTTGTACCTATCACGCCATCGCCGGCATGAGAGTCTTTGTTTGATTTAGGAGGAGGAGGAACAGAAAACTCTGGTCTAGGAGCATTAGGGATTTTGTCATAGAGCGTGCCAGACTAAGTATAGATCAAGTCTAGATATTGCGCACGAGCAATGACTTGCTCTTCAGTGACAACCCCCCCTTTAGCCACATCTTCTATAATAGAAGGTAACAATGACTTAATAAACCATTCAGCTAGCAGCTGATCAGGAACATATGCTTTTACCATTCAACAACGACGTCGCCACTCATGAATATGATCAAATATGTGAATGGCTATCGTCTGCTTAAAATTGGTAAGAAGCTCCATTCCTGTTTCTTACCTTATTGGTAACTGAAAATGGGTTAAAAATGTGGTGGCAAGGGCGCTGAAGTTATCGAATGAAGCTCTAGGCAATTCGATGTACCATTTTGTTGCCGGACCAGTTAACGTTCGCTGAAAAAGGCGAAGCCTAATCGAATCATCATTGAGAGTGTTAGACGAACACCACAGATGAAAGGTAATCACATGATTTGACGAATCTTCACCCAGATTTCCATTGAATTTAGGAATATCTGACGGAAGTTTATGAGGAATCGCTGGCCACCAAGGGGTGTAAGCAATTGGATCATTTCTTAGCCAATTCAGATCTGGTAATTATAAAGATGCAACAAAAGGCAACTGTTGATTTAGGTTTGGCGAAGCATACCTAGGATAAGATGGGATTGCCTGAGCCGTGGGTCTTTGCACACCAGCATAATGTATTTGATGTTGATAAATTTGATAAGGTTGATGGGCGTAACCATTATAATATGATTGTTGGTAACCGTTTTGAATATACGACTGCCCATTACCTGCAAAGCTTTGTTACTCAGGTCCTCGGTAAGCTTGTTGGAATTGCGGTTGTTGATATTGCACCAGCCATGGCTGTGAGACCATTTTTTGTTGCCCAATATTGGATGTTTGACCAAGATGAGGGGTTTAGTACCCGTTTGAGCTTGAGTCGCTTCAGTTAAAGATCCACTAATAGGCGGTTGTGATTGAGTCACGAAAACGAGAGGTTGTTATATTACGACCTGAGAGACTGGAGGTTGACATACAACGGGCAACGCTTGTACTTGTGAAACCGTCACAATAGTCAATGTAGTGGGAATATTTGACACAGATTGATTTGGTTGTATAGAATATACAACTCTTGGCTGTTGAGGCAATATTGGTACCCAACCACTGGATGTGATTCCAGCCTTACCCGAATTCTGTTGTGAACTCTCACATGGTTTTTCTCTCGGAGGGAACAATGAAAAGACATACTTCCCCCCATATGGCAGCAATCCAGTGTTCAAAGGGAAAATTTGCCTTTGGAGACTGGACTACCCAAATTGATACTGTTGCGAAGGATCAATTTGCTGAGACTCAACATAAGAGATTCCAGATAAGTTTCCAAACGAACAAATAAGAACAGACCATACTGTCGAAATAGTCCCTGAGTGGACTCCATCTAGTGGTTGAGAACTAGTTGGGACAGATGGTATACCAGTGAACATTGTCGGAATAGCAGTAGAGGTTATGTTGTTGCTGTGTCAGATGACACAGTCCTAGATGTCGATGGTTGCTCAGACATGTCGAGTCTATCAAAAACATTTCCTAGCGATTCTATAGGAACTTGCGACGGAGGGTGACTAACTTCTGTAGTAGAAGGATATAGGTGAATCCCAGTCCCAAAATGCAATGGAGTAGTAGATGGAAGATCCTCCACAATCTCTTCTATAGCAATCATTCCAGGTGGAAGAGGTAGACCGTTAGGTCCGTAAAATATTTCTGGTGCCGAAGAAGGTACAAACAATGTAGTGACAGATGTTGGAGGGGTGACACCTTCCAAATCAGCCCTAGATGGAGGCGGTTCAGGAATAGAAGTGTTTACCGTTACACTAGGATCAGTTCTAATGTCCTCTTGTAACTGCGGAACTTCTTCTATGGAGGCAAGGGTACCATAAATAATTGGAGTAACTGGAGTCTCTGATGATGTTGAAACACAAGTTTCAAATAAAATAGGAGACTTTGACCCAGTTAAACGAGATCGCTTGGCTCGGAATGGTTTCGTTTCCGGAGTCAAAGACGGTTGACTCATTAGTCTCCACGAATGACAGGGTTTTGATTGCTTTCTTCCACGATTGCGGATTACTTGATCAACTCAAAATAAAAAGGGTAAAATGTTATTCTGATTAAAATATATTTTATGACGCTTTGACACAACTTGCTTTTTCAATTTTTAAGAGTCGAGAAAAATCTAAAGATGACTCTAGTCGCCTTCGATTTTTAATGAGCCTAAAGTGAAAAGTGCTCAGATGGACTTTTTCTTTTAAGGGGTCTAAAAAGGAACGAAAGTGACTACTCTGGAAATCTAGATAGAGGGATTACCAAACCAATCACAAAACTACAGAATACTTTTTACGGTACGGCAGTCAATCTCCCTAAATGTTGTGTTCAGTTCATTGTGATTGATAGGGAAGCAGACACGACTTCCTAAGGATAAAGGATATAGCCTATTGTGGTATCCCAATATATACTCGACGGTACGTGGGAGCACAAGTCCGTACTAGCACTTGTTGTCTCAAAGAGGAGGAATCCCCCAACCTATGATGAAAGCGATAGTTACCAGGCTTAATGACGTTGGAATACATCTCTAGCCTAGACTTCTAGATGTTGTGCGTTAGGTTCCAAAGCATTTTTATGTTCATTGAAATTTATTTTACAGTTGATCTTTCTTAAGAAGTTTGCCTTTAAGGTTCACCACGTG